>WNWK01013611.1:20000-54593 GCA_009830355.1 Cherax destructor
GGAAAGGTTAAGAGAGTGGTGAAGCAATGTAAAAGAGAGCAAATGAGAGAGTGGGTGAGCTGTTATCAACAAATTTTGTTGAAAATAAGAAAAAGTTTTGGAGTGAGATTAATAAGTTGAGGAAGCCTAGGGAACAAATGGATTTGACAGTTAAAAATAGGAGAGGAGAGTTATTAAATGGAGAGTTAGAGGTATCGGGAAGATGGAGGGAATATTTTGAGGAGTTGTTAAATGTTGATGAAGACAAAGAAGCTGTGATTTCGTGTATAGGGCAAGGAGGAATAACATCTTGTAGGAGTGTGGAAGAGCCAGTTGTGAGTGTGGGGGAAGTTCGTGAGGCAGTGGGTAGAATGAAAGGGGGTAAGGCAGCTGGGATTGATGGGCTAAAAATTGAAATGTTAAAAGCAGGTGGGGATATAGTTTTGGAGTGGTTGGTGCTATTATTTAATAAATGTATGGAAGAGGGTAAGGTACCTAGGGATTGGCTGAGAGCGTGTATTGTTCCTTTGTATAAAGGCAAAGGGGGCAAAAGAGAGTGCAAAAATTATTGGGGAATAAGTCTGTTGAGTGTACCTGGTAAAGTGTATGGTAGAGTTATTATTGAAAGAATTAAGAGTAAGACAGAGAGCAGGATAGCAGATGAACAAGGGGGCTTTAGGAAAGGTAAGGGGTGTGTAGACCAAGTGTTTACAGTGAAACGTATAGGTGAACAGTATTTGGATAAGAGTAAAGAGGTTTTTGTGGAATTTATGGATTTGGAAAAGGCGTATGATAGGGTGGATAGGGGGGCAATGTGGCAGATGTGGCAGGTGTATGGAATAGGAGGTAGGTTACTGAAAGCAGTGAAGAGTTTTTATGAGGATAGTGAGGGTCAGGTTAGAGTGTGTAGGAGGGAGGGGGACTATTTCCCAGTAAAAGTGGGCCTTAGACAAGGATGTGTGATGTCACCGTGGTTGTTCAATATATTTATAGATGGGGTTGTAAGAGAAGTGAATGCGAGGGTCTTGGCAAGAGGTGTGGGGTTAAAAGATAAAGAATCAAATACAAAGTGGGAGTTGTCTCATTTGCTTTTTGCTGATGGCACTGTGCTTTTGGGAGATTCTGAAGAGAAGTTGCAGAGGTTGGTGGATGAATTTGGTAGGGTATGTAAAAGAAGAAAATTGAAAGTGAATATAGGAAAGAGTAAGGTGATGAGGATAACAAAAAGATTAGGTGACGAAAGATTGGATATCAGATTGGAGGGAGAGAGTATGGAGGAGGTGAATGTATTCAGATATTTGGGAGTGGACATGTCAGCAGATGGGTCTATGAAGGATGAGGTGAATCATAGAATTGATGAGGGGAAATGGGTGAGTGGAGCACTGCGGAGTCTGTGGAGACAAAGAATTTTGTCCATGGAAGTAAAGAGTTGAATGTATGAGAGTATAGTTATACCAACACTCTTATATGGGTGTGAATCATGGGTGATGAATGCTGCAATGAGGAGAAGGCTGGAGGCAGTGGAGATGTCATGTCTGAGGTCAATGTGTGGTGTGAATATAATGCAGAGGATTCGGAGTTTGGAAATTGGGAGGAGGTGCGGGATTACCAAAACTATTATCCAGAGGGTTGAGGAGGGGTTGTTGAGGTGGTTCGGACATGTAGAGAGAATGGAACAAAACAGAATGACTTCGAGAGTGTATAAATCTGTAGTGGAGGGAAGGCGGGGTAGGGGTCGGCCTAGGAAAGGTTGGAGGGAGGGGGTAAAGGAGGTTTTGTGTGCAAGGGGCTTGGACTTCCAGCAAGCATGTGTTAGCTTATTTGATAGAAGTGAATGGAGACAAATGGTTTTTAATACTTGACGTGCTGTTGGAGTGTGAGCAAAATAACATTTATGAAGGGATTCAGGGAAACCGGCAGGCCGGACTTGAGTCCCGGAGATGGGAAGTACAGTGTCTGCACTCTGAAGGAGGGATGTTAATGTTGCAGTTTTATAACTGTAGTGTAAAGCACCCCTCTGGTAAGACAGTGATGGAGTGAATGATGATGAAAGTTTTTCTTTTTCTGGCCACCCTGCCTTGGTGGGAATCGGTCGATGTGTTAATAAAACTATAATATATATATATATATATATATATATATATATATATATATATATATATATATATATATATATATATATATATATATATGTAATATCTTTGGCATTTTCTGAATAACTGCGTGTCTGAGCACACAGAAGAGCAGAGAGAGGCTTCAGTACCGGCAGAGCATCCCACAACGTTGTCACTTCAGAATTTCCAGATATTGAGTTGACTGCTACCAACTTGACCAGCCACGTCCTGAAGGACGCAGCAAAGTGGCCAGACCATGTTGCCACAGTAAGTGAACATCGTTATTTGAAGACACATGTGCAACATTAAGTTTATTGTCGAGAGGTATCGCCTGCACAGCAGGTTCATCAGTCCAGTACTGAGTTGTGAGGTGTCTAAAATATTGGCGACAATAAAAGAAGTGGAAATTTTGAGGTGTTTAGTTCCTGAGCCTTGGAAGCTACAGCTGTAGAAGTGCTGAGTCCGTCAGTGTTGCTTGAAGTAGAGAAGTCATCTTGAGGTGTTCACTTCATCAGCCTATATGGAAGGTGTTCAGTTCCATAGCTTGGTCAGTCTAAAGTAGAAGCAGTTGGATGGAGACCATTACTTGAGCCTGAAGCGAGATGTGTCGGCTGTAGATGGCCTCACAGGAGGCGGGGCCCACCAGAAGGTCCTACCTAAGCTGAGTCCTTTCAAATCCAATCCTTGTTACTCATAAGAATATGTTGCACATATGAATTATTCATGTACCTGGCGGTATTATAGACCATAAACATAATGTAGTTGCCTGACACTAGCATCATGGTATCTTGTTATACACGACTTTTTACATATTTTTTTTTGCTCTGGAAATTTAATATGTTCTTATGAGTGAGAAGAGTTGGATTTGAGAGGCCTAGGCCTAGCCTGGGCCAGCAAGCTTCTTAGTGTATTAATATTGGTAGAATTACTGACAATATGTTAAGTAAAAGGACACAAATGTAACTAATATGACATTTTATTGTGGCAACGTTTCGCTCTCCAGGAGTTTTCAAGCTCCTGGAGAGCGAAACGTTGCCACAATAAAATGCCATATTAGTTGTATTTGTGTCCTTTTACTTAACAAGCTTGCTAGTGGCTCCGCCTTCTGCCACGCTATTTACAGAGTCACTCATCACCTCTATGTTTATTATATAAGTTGCATCCATCTTGCTCTACTTCAGTTTTACCATTCTCTGGGAATGAACACCTTCCATATAGACTGATGGACCGAACACCTCAAGACGACTTCTCCATTTCAGTCAAGACTGAGGGACTGAACACTGAGAGATGAAGTCAGTTCTACCAAGGCAGATGAACTGAAAACCTCAAATCTTAACTTCAACTGTTTCCAACATATTAGTCACCTTTTTAGTCAACTGAAGAAGTCTGCTCCGCAGGCAGTACGTCTCGGCATTAAAGATATCTAAATATTTGTGGTAATTTTCACTTGAGGTGGTGTAAGCAGCCAAGTCCCCAAAGAAGCAACAAAATAACCACACAGTTGTTGCAGTCAGTGAATATAATTGCTTGACTATGAGCAGTGTGCTCACTTCAGGTGACCTCTGCATGTCATGTGTATTTATTTCAAGAATCGTGTAAAAATATCTTGTCTAACGTTCTGTGAGTATGTGTAAAGAATGCAAAGTCTCAATACCGTGGCTAAAACAGTTCACCAAAAAACTGGCACTTAGGAAAGAAATCTTATGCTGACGTTTCAGTCCGTCGTATACCATTGTCAGGTCACGGTGGTCCAAGGAAAGAGGACCGTGTGGAGGAATTTTATTAAGTTGGTTTTAATTACGTGTTGAATGAATGAATGAATAAAGTTTAGGTAAGACCCTTGCGGGTGAAAGGTAAGTGGGTAAAATGTAAGAGTAGGTGGTTGAGAGGAAGAGCTTTTAGTGGGCTTGACCCAGTAGCTAGGCAGATAGTGATCAGAATGGTCCTGGCTTTTTGACTTGTGACTTGGACGCGGCACAGGAGTTCACTGGTATGAGGGTCGGCGCTACTTAGGCACTGCATGATACGAGGGCTACTTTCCTACTTTTATTTAAAAAAAAAAACAAATTAAGATAAATATGTTTTTAAAGGACATTATTTAAGGTCCACCCCTGTAAAGACAGGGTGCAGCTATTTAGCTGTTGCTAGTGAACAGGGGGTTTGGGGCAGGAGCTAGGAGTGAGTAGAATAGATTATGAGTGTTGTTGGGTCTGCGTATATTGTCGTCAAGGTGTGTGGTCCAGTGGTTATGTCTGGTTTCAAGTCTATCTATTTGTTTGTCACTGAGTGTCTTCCAGTACACATTCAGGGCTGGGGTGTTTGTTTGGATGTGAGTGTATTCGCTAGTGAGGAAGTCATCCCATCTGGTGTTCAGCACCCAGCGCTGAGCTCTGTTCTGGATACGTTGTAGCTTTAGTTTATTGGTCTTGGCAGCTAGAGAGAGTGCTAAGGGGCAGTAGGTTATGAGTGGTCTAATGAGAGTTTTGTAGAGATGGAGTTTAGTACGGGTGGAGGCTTTATTTAGTTTGAATAATCCTTGGAGGGCTTTTGTAGCTATAGCTTGTTTTGTTTTGGTGTGTAGGTGAATTCTAAGGTTGTGGTCTAGAGTTACGCCCAGAACTGTGGTTTTCGTTGTCCGTGGGAGGTATGTACGGGTTTCTGATGTTCTGAGTTCTATTCTTAGGGAAGGGTCTCTTCTTCTGTAGTTAAAATAAGTTATGTGTGATTTTGTGGCGTTTGTTTTGATTCTCCATTTTTGTTCCCAGTATGAGATTCTGTCTACTTCATCTTGTGCTCTGTTTGCTAGGTGGTTTATGTTACGGTGTGTTATAAGTTGGGTTATGTCATCTGCATATGCATATTTCATGTGTTGGAGTTGGGATGTCATTGGTGTAAAGTATGTAAAGTGTGGGGGAGAGGACAGATCCTTGTGGGACGCCTGCATGTAGTGGGAAGTAATCAGAGTGGCAGCCTTGGAATCTGATTCTCATCGTTCTATCATCAAGGAAGTTGCATAGGAGTTTTATTATGTTTAAAGGGAAGTTGAAGTTAGTGCAAAGTTTTTGCTTCAATCCATTGTGCCATACTGTGTCGAAGGCTTTCTCTACATCTTTTGCTACTAGGGCTGTTTTTTTCTTTTGCTTTGTGTTGATGTAAATGTAATTCAGGATGATGTTTAAGGCATCTTGGGTGGATCGCTTGGCTCTGAAGCCAAATTGACCTTCCGAGAGGAGGGAGTTCTGTTCAAGGTGTCTACGGAGTCTTTGGTTAATGAGTCGTTCGTAGAGTTTACCCATGACTTCGAGTAGACTAATGGGGCGGTAGTTTTTGGGGTCGGTGTGGTCTTTTCCAGGTTTGGGGATGAGAATTGCAGTGGCTGCTTTGAAGAGGGGAGGGAAGTATCCTGATGCTAAGAAAGCATTGAGGAGGTTTGTGTAGGCTGTGATGATTGAGGTTGGGAGGTGTTTGAGTATGATGTGGTTTAAGCCAGAGGCTATGGGGGCTTTTGGAGGGAGTGTTTTGAGGAGTCGTTTTATGTCACAGTTGGTGAAAGGGGTGTTTAGCTCTTGAGTGGAGGTGAGGGTATCAAGGTGGATAGTCCTGTCAGGTGTTGTTAGCTGTAGGTTTTCACGGTTCTATTGATCAACTTGCTGTGTGTGTAGTATGGCATTTGGGTGTGGGGGGTGAGGGTGAAAGATATTCTCCCATATGTGTTTAAAGGTGTTGGTTGCTGTCTGTGGGTCAGTGATGTGTGTGTTGTCCTGGGTAAGGTGTTTGAATTTGTTGCTAGTGATGGTGCCTCGTACTTTCCTGATGAAGGTCCAGAAGGCTTTGGGGTCGTTTATCCTTTGCTTTTCTGCCTTGTGAATAAGTTGGTCCCAATGTGTGCTGTGTCATGTTCAAGGCTGCGTAGTATGTTGTTTTGGAGGTATGTGAGATCTTGACGGACTTGAGCGAATCTGTGTGTGTTTTGGATGAAGCGGTTTTGGTAGCATAGAGTAGTCTTTTGGTTCTAATAGAAGGCTTAAAGGAGTACCGTATGGTGTTTTTTTTTTTTGGGAACAGCTGTGTTTGTTGCCTGTGTGATTGTTTCTTGTATGATGTTGAGCTGTGTATCTATGTCAGATATTGGTTTATTGTTGTAATCAAGAGTGAGGTTGACATTGTCTATGTGTTGTTTAAAAACTTCCCAGTTGGCACTCTTGAATGCGAATGTGGGTGTGGTGGGAACGAGTATTGGGTTTGCTGAGATGTGTAAGATGATTGGGATGTGATCAGAGCCAATGATTGGTCCTGGGGTGATGTGGTGTTGGAAGAGTGAGCTGGCTCTGTTTGTGATAATGATATCAGGTCTACCCTGTCCTTGGTGTCCATAAAAGGTGTTGAATTGTGGGCCTAGGTGAAGCAGGTGTTTTTGATTTATGAAATCGTGTAGTTGTGTACCTATTTGGTTGTTATTGTTGTGGTGAAATGTGGTGTGTTTTCGTTCATGTCTGCTAGGAGGTAGGTTGGAGTATGGTTGAAGACTGTGGTGAGATCATGTATGTTAAGAGCTGTGTTGGGTCTTGCATATGTGGTGAAGAAGATGAATGAACCTAAGTGTGTGTGCAATCTAACCGCCAGGCAGTGTTGGTGTGTGAATGGAAGTGGTAGGAAGTCGTGTTTTAAGGTAGAATTGACGAGGATCGCAACCCCGTCGTGTGGGGCATGGGGAGACTGTTGTGAGGTGTATCCATAGTGTCTGATGTTTTGTGGTGCTAGGACGCTAGTACTGTTAAGTAGTACTACATCTGGTCTTTCAGTTTCAATGAGTTCAACTATCATGTGTCTTATGGGGAAGTAACACCTTACGTTGAGTTGGATTACTTTGAATGTTCTTGAGAAGGGTCGGTGTCATCAGTGTTGGAGGTAGTTGTGGGTGTCTGGTTGGGCAGGACATTGTTGCTGTTTGTGAGGGAGCTGTGGTCGAGGCCCATACAGGTCCTCCCACCTGTTTTGACCTTGAAAATATGATCTGGAGGACGTTTCCGGGAAGAAGAAGGAGATTGTAATCTTTTCTGCATTTTATCATGTTCTCTGGATTGTCTTTCAGTTGTTGGGTATGGGTCGGGGTTTTGTGATTTCCTTCTGTGGGAACTTATGGGTCTGGATGTGGTGGGGGGCGAAAGTGGGGGCGGTGGTGGAGGAGGGGGTTCGGGGTGTTTACGAGTGTGGGGGCTTGGGTAGCTGGGGTAGCTGGGGAGGAGAGAGCAAAGGTGGGAAGGATGTGAGAGTTGTGCTTTGGGGTGGGTAAAGGGTTATGTCCATCTTGAGGGGGGAGGGGGGGTTGGTAGAGGGGGAATGGGGGTTTGGGGGGGAGGGGTAGTGTGAAGCTGGAGGGGGGGAGATCGTTAAGGAGGGAAGGTTATTGGCATAAAGTATGACATTTAGAGTGTGGGAGTAGTCCAAGTGGTGCAGTTGTGACAGTGCCACTGCTGAGTGTTGACAGTAAGAGGTGAGGCTTCGTGCAGTGTTGACAGTAAGAGGTCAGGCTTCGTACAGTGTTAACAGTAAGAGGTCAGGCTTCGTGCAGTGTTGACAGTAAGAGGTCAGGCTTCGTGCAGTGTTGACAGTAAGAGGTCAGGCTTCGTGCAGTGTTGACAGTAAGAGGTCAGGCTTCGTGCAGTGTTGACAGTAAGAGGTCAGGCTTCCTGCAGTGTTGACAGTAAGAGGTGAGGCTTCGTGCAGTGTTAACAGTAAGAGGTCAGGCTTCGTACAGTGTTGACAGTAAGAGGTCAGGCTTCGTGCAGTGTTGACAGTAAGAGGTCAGGCTTCGTGCAGTGTTGACAGTAAGAGGTGAGGCTTCATGTAGTGTTGACAGTAAGAGGTCAGGCTTCGTGCAGTGTTAACAGTAAGAGGTCAGGCTTCGTGCAGTGTTAACAGTAAGAGGTCAGGCTTCCTGCAGTGTTGACAGTAAGAGGTGAGGCTTCGTGCAGTGTTAACAGTAAGAGGTCAGGCTTCGTGCAGTGTTAACAATAAGAGGTCAGGCTTCGTGCAGTGTTAACAGTAAGAGGTCAGGCTTCGTGCAGTGTTGACAGTAAGAGGTCAGGCTTCGTGCAGTGTTAACAGTAAGAGGTCAGGCTTCCTGCAGTGTTGACAGTAAGAGGTGAGGCTTCGTGCAGTGTTGACAGTAAGAGGTCAGGCTTCCTGCAGTGTTAACAGTAAGAGTTCAGGCTTCGTGCAGTGTTGACAGTAAGAGGTGAGGCTTCGTGCAGTGTTAACAGTAAGAGGTCAGGCTTCGTGCAGTGTTAACAGTAAGAGGTCAGGCTTCGTGCAGTGTTGATACTGCTACATGATATCTTGCAATTTGATATGTAATCAAAGGTGGCTGTGGGTTCTTGTGTGTTGGTGTTTGCTGTGTTGCAATTTGATATATATTCAGGAGTGGTTGTGATTGTTTGTGTGTCATTGGTTGGAAAGAAGGTTATTGTTGTTGTTGTGCTGGTGGGGTAGAGGGATGGTGGGGGGTGAACCCATGTGAGGGGGGTATTCCAAGCGTTTATGGGGGGAAGGGGGGCGGAGGGGGTAAGGTTGGGAGGGGGGAGGTATTTGTTGGGTAATGATGGGGGTCATTTCCTTTTATGTTGTTGAGGTATTCTTTCCTTGTGGGGCAGATATTTGATATTGCAGTGTGTGCCTGTTGGCAGTTTGAGCATTTTGCGGGTAAAGTACAGGTAGACCAGAAATGTCCAGTTGCAGAGCATCTAGAACAGATTTGTTTGGCTTCGCATGTGGATTTTTGGTGACCAAATTTGTAGCATTTGATGCATTGTTCTATGTGATGGTAGTTAAGGGTGAATAGAGAGTCAGGAGGGATACTGATGGACACTGTTGAACAGTATTTCTGCATTTTGAGGAGTGTAGCATCTTATTTTGAGAATGTTGGAGTTGGGAGGTCGGAATATGTCGTCAATAATAACCTTGTTCCTTGTGCTGATGTCTTTTATGAGGTCTTCCTTGTCGTCTTCGTAAGCAGTCAAGAGTGATGGGTTTGTATGTTTAACAATTACTGTGCTTTTGGCTCGATGTTCAGGACTCCATATGATGGAGAAACCAGCTTGTAGGAGTTTAGGTCTGTTCTGAGTAGCAGTGTATATGCTGTAAGATTTTTGGTCTAGGATGAGTTTGAATCCAGTGTTTGTCTTTATTACGTTAGTCTGGGGAGCTTGGGTCAGATTAAACAGGATGTTCATGGCTGTAGTTGCATCAAGGTCGCCTTTTGGGTATTTAAGGAGAGAAGGAGTGGTGGGCTTTGATTGGGTGGTTACTGGGGCGGGGGTAGAGGGGGTCGTGATGGGGGGCGTAGTAGCCGTGGTAGCTTGCAGTGAATTCATCTTGGTATTGATACATGGGCTGATGGCCTGCTATTCGTCGGTTGGCTATCGTGAGGTTTGTGCTTGTGAGTGTACCTGCCCAGAGTGGGCGTCCTGTGCGTAAATCACTTGGAATCTAGCCACAGGCACCGGTCAGACGAATACCCCACCGCAGCAGGTGCACGTCCAACCGACCCAGAAGAATGAAAAATTTTAAGCAGAGTAGAGAAAGGCGTTGGTGTTATCCAATTGGTGTAGTCTAGCCAATCCACTGTGTGGGTATCTTTAACCACCTCAATGAAGCGGGATCGACAGGCCCTTTGGAAAATTACGACGCATAAAGTTATCTAATATAATGTCTGAAAAAAAGATATTGGCCAAAAAAAAGATCCTGTCTAAAGATTCTCAGAGATGCTGTCACAACCGAACTGAAGGCGCGGTCAACTGTATGCCATGGGTACACTTGCTATATAGCAGTGGTGTCGTGGTCTTGCTTTTGAAGGTCAGCAGGGCGACTCCTTGGGCAATGATGGTTATCAGCTATCAGCAGCAGGAGTGCAGAGGCCGTCGTTCTTCCCTTGGGCAGACTACCAGCGACGCACTGTTCCTGGTGTTGATGTCTTTGTTCTTCTCAACAGGTCCAGCAGGATTAGTAGAGGAAAAAACTCATATGAGGTACAAAACCTCTCCCATTAGGGGATCGAAAGGCACAGTAGAGTGCAGGAGCAACTGTGTCCTGCATGAAGCAAGGTACACAGTGCGATTACGTGTTGAAATGCCTTCCCCCCAGGGTCACCCTGACCATCGACCACCCACCGAAGGAGGAGATTGGAGGGTTGCTTAACTGTTTCTCATATCTTAGGAGAAGTTTTGATACATTAGAACGTCCTGTCTGACATATCTAAGTCATCAGTTACTTTATGTCGAGCCATGAGACCTCGACCCATTAGGTCGAGGTCTCATGTGTGACTTTGTAAATGGTCAAAGTCGGACCGAAAAGTCGTCGTAAGTTCCTCTCTTCTATGTGCTGGTTATTTGTGTATTGTTCCAGTTACGGTATTGTGACTTTTTTGTTACAGTGGACCCCCGGTTTACGTTCACCTCCAAACTCGAACAATTATGTAGGTGCTTTTGTAAGTGTATTTTGGGGGTCTAAAAGGACTAATCTAATTTACATTATTCCTTATGGGAACAAATTCGTTTGTTAACGGTACTTGAACAGCATTCTGGAACTAATTAATAACGTAAACCGGGGGTCCACTGTATTTTTTTTTTGTTACCTCGAATTTATAAATGTCATAGTGACTGACATTCTCACATGTCCAGAACACTTGTACATTGTTCATTTTTTTGCCGTCTTTGGCAACTCATCTTAAAGCTCTCAAGCATATGATTTTAAACACTGAGGGCAATCGGGAGTTTGACTTCAGGGAATATCATATATAGGTGTCCTGGCGTCATGCGAGAGACACCTAGCGTGAGAGCATTGAAGGCTCATCTAAGTGATTTGTGGATATTTGGACCTACGCCGGATTCACAGTGGACACAATGGAAAAATAAACACATAAGCAGTCAACAGTCAAGGTTAATGTCGACTGCTCATTAGAGAAGACAGGAGTCAACAGATGTCTTGCCGTAACATATCTAGTACCGCTACTCACCGGTCCATCTTACGACCTTATTCACTATAGATTGCAATCCATAATCTTGTTCAAGGTAGGTAGGGACCTACCATAGGCAGAATGGTATGGGCTCATGTCAATGGGAATCCCAGAGATGGTGGTTAGCATGTCAGTCATGGGCAGAACATACCCGCAAGGGCCGGGTTCATTCCAGAAACTGAGCGTGCTGGATATTTCAGCTTGGGTGTTGGACCAGGCACCAGGTGTCAACAGAGACATCGCAATGTTAAGTAACCAGTAGCCACTGAAGAGTAGAGTCAACAATAATTAGACCTGGGATGTCTGAGGTCTAGGTGAACTCGACTAACGAGTGTTTATTAATTAGTGTCAGTCACGGTAGAACCCCTAATTATGGACAGACCGAGACGTCGTCAAAAAGTTCTCTCCTAAGTGCTGGCATTTGTTCAGTTACGTTTTATACCATAAAATCTTTGATCGATGCATCAACCATGTACTGCTACTGTTTCAATCCCTAGGAATGTGCAGTGACTGGTAGACGATACACATACAGTCAGCTGGTGGACCGCGTGGCCAGGTGGGCGGGGATGCTGACCCAGCTGGGCATTAGTAAAGGGGACGTGGTAGCCATTATAATGCTCAACTGCCCAGAATACCCAATTGTCTTGCTGGGAGGCATCAGTATTGGTGCTACTGTCACAGTCGTCAACACGGCCTACACTCCAGGCAAGAACTTACAATATTTGAGATTCCTTTGCGTAATCAACTGATTATTATTTTCATCGTTATTATTATTATTATTCCCATTCTCAGAAACATTATTGAAACATTCCTCACACTCCATTCGTTGTTTTGGTACTTCTTGTCAAAATAGCTCATCTTTGTTCAAGCAAATATTGATTTCCACTTTGGTCTAATATTCACACACCACCTCACCGTCATTCAACAGCTGTCTTGCCAGAAGACTACTAACATCACAGTTCAGAAGACCCTTCGAATAACATCCTTTCCCTTTCAGAGTGCTGGTACAGTACCCTACCACCAGGACTCAGGTCCGGCTAACTGGTTTCCACTGAATCCCTTCATAAATGTTGTTTTGCTCACACTCCAACAGCAAGACTATGATGACCTTGACTTCACGTACACTCTCAGCAAGACTATGATGACCTTGACTTCACGTACACTCTCAGCAAGATTATGATGACCTTGACTTCACGTACACTCTCAGCAACACTGACTTTTACCTCACGTACACTCTCAGTAACACTAGATATTGGAAGTAAATGGTATAAAATACCGACACAATGGAAAAAATAAACCCATATGAAGTATAATGTGATCCTTTATTGACAACGTATTGCCCACACAGTGGCCTTTATCAAGTCACAAACAGATCTACCTGGGTGAAAGGTACGTGAGTATATATATAGGATGGACTCTACACATTGGTAAATTAGACACATATGCAACACTTGGGTATCTTTATTGAGGAAACGTTTCGCCACACAGTGGCTTCATCAGTCCATACAAAGGAGAATCGTGAAGAACAGGAGGAGTATGAGGTGGTCAGTCCTCACTTGAGTCGATGTTGTCAGTCCATCAGTCTTGAATAGAATACAACATATGAGCGTAGAGGAAGCTTATATACTGTAGACAGGAGAGGTGCAGCAGTTGTAGGAGGTGTCACATTTGTCCAATGTGGAAGTAGGTCGTGCCCAAGGAATAGGCAAGCGAAGAAATCCCTGCAACATCTTGGTATCTTAATACAGGGATTTCTTCGCTTGCTATTCCTTGGACACGACCTACTTCCACATTGAACAAATGTGACACCTCCTACAACTGCTGCACCTCTCTGTCTACAGTATATAAGCTTCTCTCTGCTCATATGTTGTATTCTATTCAAGATTGATGGACTGACAACATCGACTCAAGATTGAGGACTGACCACCTCATACCTCCTGTTCTTCACGATTCTCCTTTGTATGGACTGATGAAGCCACTGTGTGGCGAAACGTTTCCTCAATAAAGATACCCAAGTGTTGCATATGTGTCTAATTTACCAACTCGTCGGTTCTCTGAACCATTCATTTACGACTCTACACATACTTGTCCAATCTCTTTTTAAAGCTACCCAAGGTCCTAGTCTCTATTATCCTACTCGCAGGTTCAGGTCCAACCTACCCAGCATCCCCCACCTGACTCCATCCTATAAATACTCACGTACCTTTCACCCAGGTTGATCTGTTTGTGACTTGATAAAGCCCACTGTGTGGGCGAAACGTTGTCAGTAAAGGATTACATTATACTGCTTATGTGTTTATTTTTCCAACACTAGATATTCTTTCCTCATATTTTGGTGGTTATAAGAATATTGCTCAGGGCTTTATTTTGTGTTTCTTTCAAGTCTCTCAGTTGTTCTGCTGTATTGCAGGGCTGTGACACCTACGAGTTTAGCGCATCCCCATGTCTCTCTTTACAATGGTGGTTGATTTTATTGACAGCTATCAGTGTACACGGAACAGTAACGCCTAAATATTTACAGGACACGTCACCAATAAACCTGGCAGTGACTTTTATTTTGATGGTGCACTTTCACATTATAAATGTGTCTGTTAAGCTCTCTCGTCGCTTCTGCAGAAATTGTAAGTCCAAGATGAGCAGAGGCTGTGTGTGAGTGGTCAGCATCTCGCGAAGAGTGTTAGTAAGCGCAAGAATATCATGAGCAAAACTAATAGTGATATTGCTGGGGTGTGTCTGGTACAGGGCTATAGTAAGGCATTTATTAATATATTAAAGACAGTGGGATTTAATACCCTTACCTTGAGGAGTTCCTGGTCGCAATTCTTCGGTTTCGGTTTTGTAGCCTTGAATACACAACCTTGAATACACAACCTTGAATACACAACCTTGAATACACAACCTTGAATACACAACCTTGAATACACAACCTTGAATACACAACCTTGAATACACAACCTTGAATACACAACCTTGAATACACAACCTTGAATACACAACCTTGAATACACAACCTTGAATACACAACCTTGAATACACAACCTTGAATACACAACCTTGAATACACAACCTTGAATACACAACCTTGAATACACAACCTTGAATACACAACCTTGAATACACAACCTTGAATACACAAATAATCCGAGCATAGAAGGGAACTTATGATAACGTTTCGATCCGACTTAGTCCCATCACTAGTGACTATTTAATAGTCTACGTCTGACCGAAACGTCTTCAGTAGTTTTATTTTCCTATGTGCGGGTTTTTTGTCTATTCCAGTTACAGTATTGTGTCTTTTTTATTCTTCGTGGCCATGAAACAGTGCAGCAGATTTCCTCTCATTGGGATAACCAAAAATCCACTATAAAAGCAGACCACCTACGTCCATTTTAGATAATTCATTAAAAATAACTTCCTTGTTTGCAATATCACAATTATTATTAATATTGAGAAGTCCTGTATTTTCTGGCATTTCTCCCCATGGACAGTTCAAAATGTTGCGACGCACTTTGGTACACCTCTGCCGCGTATGAATCCATTAATACTGGGAGTCAAGAGTTCATGTGTGTACAGTAACCTGTACCGTCCTCGCAGATGGTACACACAGCTGGTGAGTCAGACAGGGCGAAATGCATCATGCTGTTTAGGTTTTGGTATTATTGCAACAATGTTAGTGGTTCACATCTAAGGAACTGAATTCCATAACATAACTGTTGTTGTATAGTTCTAGCAGTGAGTTACTGGGTATAGGCAGGCCCCGCTTTACAGCACTTCACTTTATAGCATTTCGCTAATACAGCGGTTTTCAATTATGCCCATTCTTCATTTATTCAGACTTCCTACAATAAATATATACACCACTCACTATAAGCTAAGGATGAAAATATTTTAAGGTAATTAATGTGTGTACTGTATATGCATTTTTAATTGTAAAAATGTTATCAGGCTTTTATGTGCATTTGAAACTGAAAAATAACTGTGATTCACTTTGCAGCGATTTTCACTTTACAGCGGTAACCCAGAACCTAACCTGCTGTATAAGCGGGTCAGTCCTGTACATACGCCTCAGTAATGTAATGATGTCGTTAGGTGGCACCATTCTCCCGGAACACTTCACAATGCTCGGCACCCACCACGCTTATATCTTTGTATCTGTTTCTTTATTCCCGTTATTCCATATTTCGTTTTCTTTACCTTCATATATTATCATCCTCAATATCACACAGCCAACGTTTTGTGGGGAATCTTAGATGAATACTCAGTCAAATTAAGATATATGTGCAAGCTAATCGCAAACAGGCGATATCAACCATTCAAACAAGCTACTGAGGCTTTCCACATTTCTGTGCTTCGCCAGGAGCTATGCAATATCGCTCGAGTTATAACATGCTGTTGATTTTTATCAAGTAAAAATCATGCATTACATAATCATACATAGTTTATTGAGTTAAAACGCGCATATAAGAACATGTATTCACGTAAACTTCACTTTGATATTCAGATCTTCCTCTTGCTCTCCTCGCTGCCCTTGTTCTTCCTGTAAGGCCGCTGCCAGGGTTCCACCAGAAGCTGGGCGCGTTCTTGATCATACCACGACTCTGGAGGTCCGCTTCATGCAGTTGACTTAGCTGGTACATTACTCACAGAAGGAA
The DNA here is from genome assembly GCA_009830355.1 of Cherax destructor. Lineage (NCBI taxonomy): Eukaryota > Metazoa > Arthropoda > Malacostraca > Decapoda > Parastacidae > Cherax > Cherax destructor. Next base: position 35,759 of record WNWK01013611.1, read on the forward strand.
GACGGAGCTTTCACTCTCTTTGTGTTGGATGACCCTCGAGGATTTAGCTCATACACATAAAATAGTTTAAATTCTCGTGCTGTTGAAAATGTTATTCAAGTTTAAATCGAACATTTCCCATCACACAGAGGAAACCCATCGTCAGCTTCAAGACAGCGGCGCCAAGCTGGTGATAGGAGACACTACCTTGGAAAAGAAGATTGAGGCTTCACTTGCACTATATAAAATGCCCACCATTTTGGTTATTAATGGTCCATCTAGTATCAGCGGAGCTCTTAACCTGCGAGAGATCCTGGAAGACACGTCTCTCCCATTTAAAGACTCTTTAGAGGTAAGTAGCGTCATTATATAAGTGGTAAACAGTGCCTTCAAGTGCAACACTTGGGCGTCGTTACTGGAGAGATAGCCAGGTGTTCCACAAGGGTCTTATTCATCAGGTAATTATCGATTTGAATCTCCATTTTAGGCACAGCCTCAGGAATCTTTCATCTCATTCGTTGATTTTCTTGATTTTTTTCTTTTTGTTAAAAGTGAAGAGTAAGATTCAACATTGAAAACTAGGATATTTATGTGTTCTTCCTTTGTATTAGGTTGCCGGGGAAGAAGTGGCACTGATGCCATACTCAAGTGGCACCACAGGCAATCCCAAAGGCGTGGCCCTCTCCCATCGTGCACTTGCCTCCAATGTTAATATGATTGTTCATCCAAGCTTCTTCGTTCCTCATGAAACAACAGGTCAGAATCATGCTAAATTATCATTGCATTCATAGGAGGGTCGCTGAACCCACAGGGTCCAGCGCCTGGAAAATGGGAGGTAATCAGGTTTGATCCTAGAGAAGGCTAGCTAAAATTACTCAGTTTATTCAGGAGGCCTTCACCAGCGTCAAGGCACCTCCCTCCATTCCCTGGAAGGACGAATCACGGACAAGTTGCAATAACACTGTCACATGGCTTCAGTGTAATTTGTATTTTTAAGTTTACTCATGTATGTGCTCAACCCCCGAGGTACAGCCAAATTCTTTTCCCAGGACAATTCCTTCTATAGGACAAAACCTCATAATACTCTACTCAAAAGACCTCCCTGAAACGCTGCACTAACCAGTCTTTCTCTCTTTCACATGACTGTAAAGGCGTTCTAGACCTCAGCCAGTTTAAAAACAATAATATTATCTTTTCTTGCCCACGCAGAGTTGTATCAGGAGAGCTTCTTGTGCTACCTGCCTTTCTTTCATATCTACGGAATCATGGTGAAGATTCTGGTGGGACTACGGAAGGGTATTAAGCTGTGTGTGTGACCAAGTTTAACCCAGACACCTTCGTCAAGGATGTCAGGCAACACAAGGTATGTGTAGAAGGTAGCAACACAAGGTGTGTAGAAGGTAGCAATACAAGTTAGGTTAAGGCTTATATACAAGATGAGTAGGAAAGCCAGAAACGCAAAGTGTGTATGGAAGGAAGCAAAATAAAGTACGTTTAAAGGCAGCAACAGAAGATCCGTTAAAAAGGTAGCAACATAATGTCCGAAACCAGTAACAAGTCTGAAAAGCACAGCATAGAAAGGGAACAAAGGGTCTCCCGTTGAGACAGGGAAAAGCCAACCTATGAAAGGCACGTATGGGAAAGACCCCCCCGTGCAAACCTTAGAGGTAGCAATCTGCTTCTGTACATCTCCCAACTGACTTGAACTGGTGGTCTTGGCTTTCCTTGTCACTACCTGCCCTCCCCTTTATGCAAAAAGCTCATTATTTCGCCTAAGTCTCGTTTGATAATCTTGTTAAATTGACCGTATGCAACATTGGGTATCTTTAGGAAACTTCTGCCACACAGTCTTCATCATCCATACAAAGGAGAATCGTGAATTACAAATGCAGTTGTTTCCCCCTAAACTTAGAACGATACTTTCAGTCCATCAATCTTGTCAAAATAATCACTTACGATGGTAGTATAATCGCTTCTGTCAACTCTGCAACAGTGCAGCATTGAACGGTGGTTTTTGTTCATGTCACTCACCTGCCCTGGACTGAGATCTGTATTCAAGCTCTGATTTTTCGCAGTCTCGTCTCAAAATAATCTTGTTAAATTAGAACATATGCAACACTTGGTATCTTTATTGAGAAACGTTTCGCCACACAGTGGCTTCATCAGTCCATACAAGGAGAATCGTGAAGAACAGGAGAGTGTGAGGTTGTCAGTCCCTCAAGCTTGAGTCGATGTTGTCAGTCCATCAATCTTGAATAGAATAACAGCATATGAGCAGAGGAAGCTTATATACTATAGACAGGAGAGGTGCAGCAGTTGTAGGTTCTCTGAACCATTCATTCACATCCTGTCTGACACTGCAACATCTTGGTATCTTAATACAGGGATTTCTTCGCTTGCCTATTCCTTGGGCACGACCTACTTCCACATTGAACAAATGTGACACCTCCTACAACTGCTGCACCTCTCCTGTCTACAGTATATAAGCTCCCTCTGCTCATATGCTGTTATTCTATTCAAGATTGATGGACTGACAACATCGACTCAAGATTGAGGGACTGACAACCTCACACTCCTCCTGTTCTTCACGATTCTCCTTTGTATGGAATGATGAAGCCACTGTGTGGCGAAACGTTTCCTCAATAAAGATACCCAAGTGTTGCATATGTGTCTAATTTAACAACTAGTCGGTTCTCTGAACCATTCATTCACAATAATAATCTTCCTGATTTATCCACTTTTCGTGGCGCTCACCTTCCTGCTCTTGATAGCCTGTTTTCTAAGAACCATCACCTTCCTCGCCGCTATCAACTTGTCATTTCTTCTCTTAAATCCAACGTTAACATTGTCATACTCTCTTCTGACAAAGGTATTTCGGTAGTTATCCTTGATCGAGAGGATTACCTCCGTAAAACCGATGTCTTGCTCTCTGACTCACGTACCTACACTCCTCTCGTTTCCAACCCTCTTGATCGCATCAAGAGAACTTTCAACAAGAAACTTAAGACTCTCTCCGACCTCTGTCCTTCTGACTTTAACCTTGTTCAACGTTTTCGTGTCATCTGTCCCTCTTTGCCCTATTTCTATGGCCTTCCCAAAACTCACAAACCTGATATTCCTCTGCGTCCCATCATATCTTCTAGAGGTTCTGTCTCTTATTCTCTTGCTTCTTGGCTAGCCAAAACCCTCACTCCCTTTCTTGGTACTTTTTCTCCTGCCCACCTTCGTCACTCTCAAGACTTCATCGAACAGGTTCGCTCTCTCCCGACCTGTAAGATGCTTAGTCTTGATGTCGAGTCCCTCTTCACTAATGTCCCTCTGGATGATGTCCTTAATTTTCTCAGAGAGAAGGTTAATGAAGGGTTAATTCTTCTCCCTATACCTACTGATGTCTTTCTTGATCTTATCCGCCTTTGTGTGGACTCTAATTCCTTTTCTTTTCAAGGTAAATATTATTCTCAAACCTTTGGTGTCGCAATGGGCTCTCCTCTATCTCCTGTTCTTGCTAATCTTTACATGGAATACTTCGAGACTGTTCTTCTTCCCACTATTGATGTACGTCCTTCACTCTGGCTCCGCTATGTAGATGACATCTTTGCTCTTTGGCCTCATGACTCAAGTCTCTTCCAACCATTTCTTGATGCTCTTAATAATCTTGCCCCTTCCATTAAGTTTAAAGCTGATTGGGAATCTAATTCTTTGCTTCCGTTCCTTGATGTTCATGTCCACCGCTCAGTTACAGGTTTTGCCTTTTCCATGTACCGCAAGCCTATGCAATGTGGCATGTACATTCACTACTTTTCTTATGCCTCCTCTGTCAAGAAAAGTGTTCTTATCTCCCTCTTTCTCCGTGCTCTCCGTATTTGTGATCCTCAGTTCATTGAAGCAGAAATTTCCACTATTCATAATTCATTTCCCCGCCTTAGCTACCCTTCCCATTTCATAGACTCTGCTTTCTCTCGAGCCAAACGGACTTTCTTCTCTCCTAAACCCTCTACTCCTGGGAACTCTCCTGTCCTCTGCCTTCCCTACATCTCTGGTCTCTCTAATCTCAACAACTCTCTCCGTTCCTTAGACATCAAACTTACCTTTCGCCAGACTAACACTCTTCGCACTAATCTAGTTCATACCTCCCTTCCCTCTATAGATTCTTCTGGTGTCTACTCTATTTCTTGTTCCTCCTGTCCTCTTCAGTACTTTGGAGAAACTGGCCGATCTCTTTCTGACAGACTTAGGGAGCACAAAAATAGTGTTAGGCTTGCCGACACTAATAATGCTCTTTTCTGTCATGTCAGAGATCACAGTCATTCTATTGATTGGTCTTCTGCTAAAACTGTCTACCCTACGTCCAACTTTCACAGTCGCCGTCTGGTTGAATCTTCCCTTATACACAACTTTTCCTGTGTGAATCTTAGCCCTGGCTTTGCCTCTGTTGATGCTTTCCTCTCCCATTACATTGTTAAATGTTCCAAACTTCAGAACACCCGTGACTTAACCTGATTCATTCCCCTTCTATCTCTTTCCCCTTCTCCTCTTTCTCCTCTGGGTTTTCTTTCTTTTCTTTTGCCTTGTATTTGTCCTTTATTTTATTTTTATTTTCCCCCCTCTGTGTTCTTGTCCTTACCCTATGCGGGCCGTCAGCTTCATTGCAGTGCTCCTTTCCTAGAATATGACTGACTCCACTACTACTACTTCCACTACTACTTCCACTACCACCTCCACTATTACACCTCTACCACTTTCTTGTGCCCTCCCCTGTCTGCCTGCCTATAAATAGCCCTTCTACCTGTCCTTTGTGTTAGAACGAGTCCCTCCACAACAGAACTGGCACCCCGGCATTGAACGTGTTCTGAAATTAAGACACATGTGCAACATCTGGGTGTTTTTATTGTAAACGTTTCGCCATCCAGTGGCTTTATCAATACAAATTCTAGGACATTGTTTGAAAACAGTAGAACTATATACAAAAGATGAGGTTATCAGTCCCTCGGCCTTGGAGTTGGTGTGAACAGCACCGAAGTCGTGGAGTTTGTGGAGCAGAGGCAAGGATGCTGACGCTTATATACTAACGTCAGGTGGAAAAGGACGTGTAGTAGATGAGGGCATAGTCACTGGAAGGCGAGATTCCCCAGTGGAAGTAGGTCATACCCAAAGAGATGGGTTAGTTGTAGTTGTCGTTGCCGTGAAGGTTATGTACAGGTCCTCAGAATCAAGATTCCATGATGATGCAGTGTCATCATGGACAGTATATAGTTCTACTGTTTTCAAACAATGTCCTAGAATTTGTATTGATAAAGCCACTGGATGGCGAAACGTTTACAATAAAGACACCCAGATGTTGCACATGTGTCTTAATTTCATCTTGTCGGTATTGTATACCATTCTTGTACAACCTGTCAGACACTGCATCATCATGGAATCTTGATGAATCGGATTCTTCCTAAGAGCTTACCGAATTTGTAGTCCTGAGTTTCTTGACGAGGAATGTACATACATTCACCAAACCTTCACTGATTTACATTTTCCTTCCTTTTTCATCAAAGATTGCAAGAAAAGAGCTCTTCAGATCATTAATTCTCCACGCGTCAACACCACTCCAAACAAAGTTATAATTCTTCCCAACAGCCAGGTTGCATCCAACATTTCTAAAGTATTTGCACAAGCTAACACTAGAGTCGCCATTGCTTCTAGTACTTCTATTAAGGATCTAACCAGGACTAAATCCAAGCACCATGAACCAGTCAACGCAGGGGTCTACACTATACCCTGTGGAGGCTGCGACAGAATTTATGTAGGAGAAACAGCAAGAAACCTCGAAACACGCATCAATGAACACATTAATGCATGCAGAAACGATAACCTGAACAACGCCTGCGTACAACACCGAAATTCCAACAATCATCTCATGAAATTCAAAGACGCCCGACTAGTAATCAAAGAAACTAATTTCCGTAGACGCAAATGCCTTGAATCAGCACTTATCTCTGTTTCTAACACAATTAAACAAAACAAAGGCAGCTTCACCATCTCTGAAGTCTTAGCAAGAATCCTCCTGAAAACAGTTAACCATACCATCACATAGTCTCTCCTGCTAATTCAACACAAGCACATCGTAGATGTGGAACACTCCTACAGGCCTTCTATATTTCAACCTCCAGCAAAATATTTGTCTAACCTATTGTTATACTACCCAAGTATTTGTTTTATCACCTTTTACTCATGTGCATATTGATTGTTCTACCTTATTGTATTATTACTACTACTACTACTTAGCACTACTACCTCGACCACCACTAGTATTTCACCTCACTTTGAGAGTATATAATAGCCCACTGTGTCCATGTATCGCTTGTAACGGCTTGAGAAAGCTCCTGGAGAGCGAAACGTTGCCACAATAAAATGTCACATTAGTTGCATTTGTGTCCTTTTACTTAACATATTGTCGGTAATTCTACCAATATTATGACATCTATGTTTGAATCAATTATCCTACCTATCTTCGTGTCGTCGGCGAATTTGCTCATATCACTAGTAATTCCCTCGTCAAGGTCATTGATATATATTATAAATAACAATGGGCCTAAGATTGATCCCTGTGGAACACCACTTGTTACAAGTCCCCATTCGATTTAACCCCATTCATGCACACTCTCTGCTTCCTATTGGTGAGCCATGACTCGATCCATGACAGCACTTTTCCCCCAATGCCATGAGCTGCCACTTTCTTTAACAGTCTCTGGTGCGGTACTCTATCAAAAGCCTTACTTGTTATATATAATATATATCAATGATCTTGACGAGGGAATTACTAGTGACATGAGCAAATTCGCCGACGACACGAAGATAGGTAGGATAATTGATTCATACATAGATGTCATAGAACTTCAGGAAGATTTAGACAAACTTAATTCGTGGTCAGAAAAGTGGCAGATGCAGTTCAATGCAGATAAATGCAAGGTACTGAAGCTTGGGATGTCCATAACCCAAGCACTTATAAGTTAAATAACGTAGAACTTAGCCATACAGATTGCGAGAAGGACTTGGGGGTGATGGTAAGCAGCAACCTTAAACCAAGACAGCAATGCCTAAGCTTACGTAATAAGGCAAATAGATTACTGGGATTTATATCAAGAAGTGTAAGCAACAGAAGTCCAGAGGTTATATTACAGCTTTATACATCATTAGTAAGGCCTCACCTAGATTACGCAGCTCAGTTCTGGTCTCCATATTACAGAAATTCATTAGAAAACATTCAGCGTAGAATGACTAAATTAATACATAGCATTAGAAATCTTCCTTATGAAGAAAGATTGAAGATCCTTAAATTACATTCACTTGTAAGACGTAGAATGAGGGGAGACATGATCGAGGTATACAAGTGGAAAATGGGTATTAACAAAGGGGATATAAATAAGGTCTTTAGGATATCTCTCCAAGAGAGAACCCGCAATAATGGATTCAAGTTAGATAAGTTTAGATTTAGAAAGGATATAGAAAAGTATTGGTTTGGAAATAGGGTAGTTGATGAGTGGAACAGTCTGCCTAGTAGGGTTATTGAAGCTAGGACCTTTGGTAGTTTCAAATTTAGGTTGGATAAATTCATGAGTGAGAGGGGTTGGATTTGAGTGGGACTCGCGCATGAGTGGGTAGAATTATCAAAGCTTATTTCTTGGGTAGCATTGAAAATTGGGTTGAGCAAATATTCTGTTAGTGGGACGGATTGTGAAGGACCTGCCTAATATGGGCCAACAGGCCTGCTGCAGTGTTCCTCCTTTCTTATGTTCTTAGGTGCTACACAGGTCTGGGCACAGAACATACTGTGGTCCACACACACAGCTGTGCTCAAGACCACTTAATCCGGACACAGAAAACTTGCACATATCTACTGCACATGCAGTTACAACATGACACTTTTCTGTGCAAAAATCAACACTAAGCCATTCACGAACATGTGAGAACACTGACTGAGAGGAATTAATTAACACTACATATATCTTCTCTCAAACTTCTCGACAATTCTGAAACAAAATGCTCACTGTGAAACTATAGCACTCGATGCGGTGATGTCAGGCATAACGTCGTGAGGTGATGTCATGGGGTGACATCTGCAGAAGTCACGAGGTGACGTCCTGGAGTGACGTCGTGAGGGATGTCATGGGGTGACATCAGGCAACATTGTGGATAACATCATAATGTGACGTCAGCAGACGTCACGAGGTGACATCCTGGAGTGGCGGCGTGAGGGATGTCATGGGGTGACATCGTGAGGTGACTGTCAGGCAGACATTGTGACATCAGGCAACACGTGGAAGTGACGTCAGAGGAATGATTCGGGCAGCAGACCACAGCGTGACTTGGGATCTGGCTTGGTAACCCACGTGGCTTCGTCCACACCCCACGTGGCTTCATCCACACCCCACGTGGCTTCGTCCACACCCCACGTGGCTTCGAGTGACCTTGGACACTCGGATACACAGCTCTGGAAATAAATCACAGGAATACAGCAGAGAAGGAGTGGGCATACAGCAGGGCGAGCGTGGGTGAGTGGCGTATGGTGGAGCTACTCTTACCTCACAACACACGAGGGAGACACACTGGATGCAGAAACCACCACAAACTCACCTCTGACTTGCTGAATTAGCTGTGCTGAGCTGAACAACAACAGCAGAACATACTGGTAATATTGAACACGTGACTTGAGAAAAGGGTGATGTGCTGTGGCTTGGAGCCTGGATCCTGCTTGTACCTGTGTCTGGATGCTGAGACTTGCAGACACAGCATCAGGATAACTAGTTGAGAGACGGATGCTTCTTGTGTGGGATGATGAAGTGAAGACAACTCCATTCCTCCTTGGGCAACACAACCGTTGTGACCACCGCTGTCCACCAATGTTTACGAGATATTGGTGTTGTTTCAGGCAGTGGATGAAGCGGTTGTGTTGCCCGAGGAGGGAAGGAAGGGAAATGGAGTTTCTTCACTTCATCATCCCATACAAGAAGCATCCAACTCTCAACGAGTTATCCTGATGTTGTGTCTGCAAGTCTCAGCATCCAGACACAGGTACAAGCAGGATCCAGGCCGAAACCTGTATGTTGATAAATGAGACACTTTGCAACACCTGAATATATTGTGGAAACGTTTCGCAAGCCAGTGGCTTCCTCAGTTCAATATAGAGAAAAATAATGATAAATGAGGAGTTTGAGGTAATCAGTCCCTCAATCTGGATACGATGTATTCAACCAATAAGTCTAGGTAGAAGTACAACAAAATGCACTGAAAAGGGACTAATATATGGGAGGCAGTAGAGGTGAAGCAGCTGGGGGTGGCATCATTGGTAGAGAAAATCCACCTAGTGGAAGTAAGTCATGTCATTAGGTTACGCAAGTGCTGAAGGATTCTCTGAATCAAAAATCCCAATATGTTACTGTGTTAGACAGGTGGTATTTTTTAAATTGTTTAGAAACCCGTTAGCATGACCTACATACAATGTTTCCACTAGTGGATTTGCTTCACCAGTGACGCCACCTCCAGCTTCTTCACCACACCTGCCTCAAGTACATAAGCCCCTTCTCTGTGCATATTCTGTACCTCTTCCAAGACTGATGGACTGGGTGCATCTTGAGGCTGAGGGACTGATTACCTCAAACTTCTCCTCATCTTCCACTGTTCTTCTCTGTATTGTTGGAATGATGAAGCCTCTGGCTTACGAACCGTTTCCAGAATAAAGATACCCAATTGTATCACTAGTGTCTCTTTTGTCATACCTCACCTGACTCTTCATGTCATGTATATATATTTATTTATAAAGTAATGGGTGTGATAAAAGGAAAAAAGGTAGACAGTGAACAGTTTTCCTATGGTTATATAAGAACCTACATAATCTGGTATTGAGAGATCCTTTTGTAAACTTGTGTAACCCTTCCTTCAATGTCCTTACCGCTCTCTCTGCCAGACCATTTGATGCTGGATGGTATGGGGCTGGAGTAACATGTTCAATACTATTCTTACTAAAGAAGGCTTCCAGTTCTTGGGATACAAAGTATGCAGCATTATCTGACACAACTATGTCTGGTAACCCAAAATTACAAAAGGATTTCCTCAGTAACTCAGTAGTCACTGTGGATGTCATAGAACTAGTGACTTGCACATCTAAGAATTTTGAAAAGGAATCCCCAATTACCAAAAAATATTTGCTTCAACTGGACCTGCATAGTCTATATGCACTCTAGACCATGGTTTCCCAGTGCTGGGCCAAGATAGGACAGGAGATGAAATTGGCATAAAATTCTGAAAACAAATGGGACAACTCTTTGTCACTTCTGCAATATCTTGGTCCATCTTTGGCCACCAGACCCACTGCCTAGCTTCTGCTTTCATAGCATTGATACCATTATGACCTATATGCAGATGCTCCAATACCTTACATCTCAACTTTACTGGCACTACCACTCTGTTCCTATACAATAATACATCATCACGAACAGTCAGATCTGATTTGACTGAATTATAGTCAGATAAAAATACACTATTTTTACCCCATCCATATTTAACATTATTTACTACTTGGGATAATACAGCATCTATCCCAGTTTCCTCTTTGATTTTGTCAAATGATAAATGTTGGAAATCGAGGGACTCTACTAATCTTACATATTCTGAAGGTGTACCTGACTCTAAGCTGTGATCTTCAATAGGTAATCTACTAAATGCATCTGCAATAACATTTTCCTTGCCAGCCTTGAATGACAACTCATAATCATACTGAGCTAATAACAGAGCCCAACGTTGAATTCTGGCATTTGCATTTACTGGAATATGTTTTCCTTTTCCAAACAACCCTAGCAATGGTTTATGATCTGTGCGAGCAACAAACTTTCTCCCTAGCAAAAAATATCTGAATTTCTTAACAGCATACACCAAAGCTAGACCTTCTTTATCAAGTTGAGAATAATTCTGTTCTGCTGGAGAAAATTTCTTACTAGCAAAATACACAGGTTTTTCCTGGCCATTTACTACCTGGATTAACACACATCCAACACCCATAGAAGACACATCAACCTCAATTATTAATGGATGCTCTCCCGTAAAATTAGTCAACAAAGCTAAACACACTAATTGTTTTTTAATCCTGTGAACAGCTTCTTCTTCCACTGTAGACCACTCAAATGTAGCCCCCTTTTTTAACAAATCATACAGTGGTGCCAAAATTAAAGAAAAGTTCTTAATAAACTTACAATAATATGTCACCATCCCCACAAAGGACTGAACTTTCCCTACAGACGTAGGTGAAGGTAAATTCACAAGAGCCTCCACCTTCTGAGAAGAAGGTTTAATACCTTTCCCTGAAATTTCATACCCCAGATATTCAATAGATCTGGTTTTCAACACTGACTTATTCTTATTCAGTACTACATTATGCTCCTGTAAAATACTCAACACCTGCCGGAGTCTAACATCATGCTCAGCTTCTGTGGCACCACATATTATGATATCATCTAAATAGGATGCTATCCCATCCAGTTTAACAAACAATTGGGAAATAAATTTCTGGAAAATACCAGGAGATGAGGAAATTCCAAATGGTAATCTCTTATATTTAAAACGTCCCCTGTGGGTATTAATTACTAAAAGTTGTTGGCTCCTCTCATCTACAGGTATCTGTAAATAAGCATCCTTTAAATCTAATTTTGTAAATATTTTACCTCTACCCACTACAGACAAAAATTCCTCAATCCTGGGTAAAGGATATCGTTCACAATTAATTTGTTGGTTTACATATTTAAAATCCCCACAAATTCTCATAGACTTAGAGTCAGCCTTCAGTACTGGCACAATAGGTACAGACCATTCACTATGTGATATAGGCTCAATAATGCCTTTCTGCACTAGTTTTTCTAATTCTTCCTCAATCATCTCTTTGTGAAAAAATGGTACTGGCCTTGCTTTCACAAACTTAGGGACAGCATCACTTTTCACATGAATTTGTGCCACGATGCTGGAGATAGGTTTACTAGAATCTACCCTAAAATTATCTAACATTTCTTCAGCACTGTCTAGTTTGTTAATTTTGGTAGATTCATCCAATCCAGCAAGGTAAATCCTACCTTTTCATGAGGTCTTTCCACACAAGTTACTATTATTGGATTTCACTACATAAAACACTTGTGACACCTCTAATTTATTATATCTTACCGGCAAAACCACCTGTCCCAGAAGGTTTCTTTTCCAATTATCATATGCAGTTACCCTCCTAGAACATGGTTCAATGTGCCCCTTTACTGCCTCTACCCAGTCTTTGGATAAAGTCGAGATGGACGTCCCACTGTCAATCTCAAAAGGTATTGTGTGATTGTTAATGATAAACCCATATTTCTCTGCCTTCATGGAAAACACTCTATCCTCTAAGGCATATAAGCTCATCACTTCCTCATCTGCTGAACTATCACCGCCATCCAGCACCTTAATTGACTTTGTTCTAGGATATCTCGGTGACTGCTGTGTCCTTGCTGTCCTGCTTTTTTCAATACTCGATTTTGATACAGCCTTAGGAGACACTTTTGAAGATTTCTCACTGCACACTCTTCTCAAGTGGCCTTTCTTATGACACTTATTACAGAAAAAGTCTTTAAACCTACAAGTACTACTACTGTGCTGGAACCCACAATGTTTACATTTCACAGCATTAATCACTTGTACCGCAGGAGCAGAGTTCTGATCTGTAACAAATGCCTGTTCCAAGTTCAAAAGTTTGTCAAATAGTTTTGCAGACTGCACACTTTGCAAATCCAAATTTTCTGCAACTAGGTGAGGAAAATATACTTCATCCACCACCGCCATAAACAACTGGTCCCTCACTTTGGGGTCAAATTGTCCCCCAAAGGTACAGTTCACAGCCAACGCTTTTAAATCTGTATATAATTCATGCAAGGACTCACCCTGTCGTTTCTTCCTCTGCTGAAAAGCAAACAAACTGCGGTGGTAGGCTGGTTTCACTACATAATAACTTTTCATTGCCACGACTAAGTCATCGTAACTCTTCGTGTGTGGTAAATCTGGTACACACACATTACCTAAAACACTGTAAGTTTCTGATCCCAGGGACACTAGCAAGAAATTCCTCTTGTTATCTTGCTCTTTAATTCCTAAGTGAGCGAAATTGGCTTCCAACAAGCTTAGCCAGAGCTCCAAAGAAATCTTACGTGGGTCGAAAGGTTCCAACCTTCCTTGTGATGCTGCCATGCTGCCACTTGTTGCTGCTGCAATGTCCTCGGCTGGCAATATCCCTACTACTTCAGGCCACATTGGCCACTATCCTTGGCTCTGATGATCTCATCCTCGTCGCCACTGTAGTGGTTGTAGGTTATAGAAAGACTGAGTAACAATAACAATGTACTCTCCAAGGCTGCTCCATAACAACAACAACAATAACAAAACAATTATAAATGACTGAACCAAACAAACATAGTATTCAATCCTCCTACTGCTCCCAACCCCTTACAGAGAGGTTTTTACAAAAGAGAAGTGTTAATAGAAAAGCAGAGTATATGGAGAGTAAAAGAAAGGTGAAGAGAGTGGTGAGAGAGTGCAAAAGAAGAGCGGATGAAAGAATGAGAGAGGCTCTGTCAAGAAATTTTGCTGAAAACAAGAACAAATTTTGGAGTGAGATAAACAAGGTAAGAAAGCCTAGGGAACGAATGGATTTGTCAGTTAAAAACAGAGTAGGGGAGTTAGTAGATGGGGAGCTGGAGGTATTGGGTAGATGGCGGGAATATTTTTAGGAACTTTTAAATGTCGATGAAAAAAGGGAGGCTGTAATTTCATGTACTGGCCAGGGAGGTACAACATCGTTTAGGAGTGAAGAAGAGCAGGATGTGAGTGTGGGGGAGGTGCGTGAGGCATTACGTAGAATGAAAGGGGGTACAGCAGCTGGAATTGACGGGATCATGACAGAAATGTTAAAGGCAGGGGGGGATATAGTGCTGGAGTGGTTGGTATTTTTGTTTAATAAATGTATGAAAGAGGGGAAGGTACCTAGGGATTGGCAGAGAACATGTATAGTTCCTTTATATAAAGGGAAGGGGGATAAAAGAGAGTGTAAAAATTATAGGGGAATAAGTTTACTGAGTATACCAGGTAAAGTGTATGGCAGGGTTATTATTGAAAGAATTAGAGGTAAGACAGAGAGTAGGATTGCAGATGAGCAAGAAGGCTTTAGAGTGGGTAGAGGATGTGTAGATCAAGTGTTTACAGTAAAGCATATATGTGAACAGTATTTAGATAAAGGTAGAGAACTTTTCATTGCATTTATGGATTTAGAAAAGGCATATGATAGAGTGGATAGGGGAGCAATGTGGCAAATGTTGCAAGTGTATGGAATAGGTAGTAAGTTACTGAAGGCTGTAAAGAGTTTTTATGAGGATAGTGAGGCTCAGGTTAGGGTGTGTAGGAGAGAGGGAGATTACTTCCCGGTAAAAGTAGGTCTTAAACAGCGATGTGTAATGTCACCATGGTTGTTTAATATATTTATAGATGGGGTTGTAAAAGAAGTAAATGCAAGAGTGTTGGGGAGAGGGGTGGGATTAAATTATGGAGAATTAAATGCAAAATGGGAGTTGACACAGTTACTTTTTGCTGATGATACTGTGCTATGGGAGATTCTAAAGAAAAGTTGCAAAGGTTAGTGGACGAGTTTGGGAGAGTGTGTAAAGGTAGAAAGTTGAAAGTGAACATAGATAAGAGTAAGGTGATGAGGGGTATCAAACGATTTAAATAAAGAATAATTGGATATCACATTGGAGAGAGGGATTATGAAAGAAGTAAATGTTTTCAGATATTTGGAAGTTGACGTGTCAGCGGATGGGTTTATGAAGGATGAGGTTAACCATAGAATTAATGAAGGAAAAAAAGTGAGTTGTGCGTTGAGGTATCTGTGGAGACAAAAAACGTTATCCATGGAGGCAAAGAAGGGAATGTACGGAAGTATAGTTGTACCAACACTCTTATATGGGTGTGAAGCATGGGTTGCAAATGCTGCAGCGAGGAGGAGGCTGGAGGCAGTGGAGATGTCCTGTCTAAGGGCAATGTGTGGTGTAAATATTATGCAGAAAATTCGGAATGTGGAAATTAGGAGAAGGTGTTGAGTTACTAAAAGTATTTGTCAGAGGGCTGAAGAGGTGTTGTTGAGGTGGCTTGGTCATTTAGAGAGAATGGATCAAAGTAGAATGACTTGGAGAGCGTATAAATTTGTAGGGGAAGGAAGTCGGGGTAGGGGTCGTCCTAAAAAAGGTTGGAGGGAGGGGGTAAAGAAGGTTTTGTAGGCGAGGGGCTTGGACTTCCAGCAAGCATGTGTGAGCGTGTTAGATAGGAGTGAATGGAGACGAATGGTTTTTGGAATATGACGATCTGTTGGAGTGTGAGCAGGGTAACATTTTGTGAAGGATTCAGGGAAACCAGTTAATTGATTTAGTTGGACTTGAGTCCTGGAAATGGGAAGTACAATGCCTGCACTTTAAAGGAGGGGTCTGGGATAGTGACAGCTGGGAGGGATTTATTCTCAGCTGTCGTATCTGAGCGCCTCTGCAAAGACAGTGATTATGTATGAGTGAGGTGAAAGTGTTGAATGATGATGAAAGTATTTTCTTTGGGGATTTTCTTCTTTTGTCCTTCCTGCCTCGGTGGGAGACAGCCGACTTGTTGAATATATATATATATATATATATATATATATATATATATATATATATATATATATATATATATACAACTTTCTTCTTCTTTCAACACGTCGGCCATTTCCCACCGATGCAGGGTGGCCCAAAAGGAAAAACGAAAGTTTCTCCTTTACATTTAGTAATATATACAGGAGAAGGGGTTACTAGCCCCTTGCTCCCGGCATTTTAGTCGCCTCTACGACACGCATGGCTTACGGAGGAAGAATTCTATTCCACTTCCCATTGAGAATATACATACATACATATATATATATATATATATATATATATATATATATATATATATATATATATATATATATATATATATATATATATATATATATATATATATGCAAAAAGATCACAGTAAACAGGTGATATCAAAATATGCAAGACAACCACTATGAAAAAATAGAAGAATTCCAAGGGCTTTCGTGACTACTCACATTATCAAGGAACTATAAAAGGAAACATGACAAGAAGGCTTATAAAGGGGCAGAATACACCTCACATTCACATCACACTAACAAAGACTACAGCTCATTGCCCTTCCTAGATGTGTTTATTATTAAGGGTAACATTGATTTTAAATTCAAAATTTACAGAAAACCTACAAATAATTGTTCCTATGTACACTATTACTCTTCACATCAAGATAGAGTTAAAGTGTCGGTTTTTTCTTCAATGTTTTTGAGAGCTTTACGTATTTGTAGTCCAGAGTTCATAGATGAAGAAATCTCTAAAATTTATGAAATAGCTAATGATTTAAAATACCAAAGAAACATAATTGATAAATCTTTTAAAATAGCTAGGAATACTTTTTACAATCCAAAAAGGGACAACCAGCCTTATTCAACCAAAAATATGTTGGTTCTCCCTTACCATGAAAACTTGGTTGATATGCCTTCCTTTCTTAAGAATTTTAATATCAAAGTTGTATTTAAAAATCTTGATACAGTAAAAGACTTTTGATAAAAATTCCCCCAAAATGCTGACGGATGTGTCTATAAGATTCCCTGTAAAATATGCGATAAAGTTTATTATGGTCAAACTGGTAAAAGTCTTGAACTAAGATTAAAACAACATAAATATAGCATTAGAACTGGACAAGATTCTAATGCTCTATTTATTCATGTGAGAGATTTTAACCATCCAATTGATTTTCAAAATGCTGAGAAGGTTGTATCAAGCAAGTACATGGTTGAGAGGAATATAATAGAATCATGTTTCATTAAAAGCAGTTTTGAAAATAATATGAATATTTCTTTTGGTTTATATAAATTGGATTCATTTATAATTAATAAAATTTGGGAAGAATTTAATGATAAATTGGACTAATCTTAATTCTTGGGAAGAGTTTCAGGTCCTTTCTTATGTTCCTCTTCACAGAGTCGTGAGATGTTACGCTACTGTGAGGTGTTGTCTTTGTTAGTGTGATTTACTGTGAGGTGTATTCTGCCCCTTTATAAGCCTTCTTGTCATGTTTCCTTTTATAGTTCCTTGATAATGTGAGTAGTCACGAAAGCGCTTGGGAAATTTTTCTATTTTTCATAGTGGTTGTTTTGATATATATATATATATATATATATATATATATATATATATATATATATATATATATATATATATATATATATATATATATATATATATATATATATATATATATATATATATATATATATATATATATATATATATATATATATATATATATATATATATATATATATATATATAGTATATATATATATATATATATATATATATATATATATATATATATATATATATATATATATATATATATATATATATATATATATATATATATATATATACGTGCCGATTAGGTAAAACTTGGATTTTGGTTTAAATAGCAACGCTCTTCTTGCCATATAAGAGAAGGAAAATTTGTTTATGAAATAATTTCGCAAAATCATTCTGAACCCAACGAAAAAATATATTTCATTGTGTTTGTTTATTATTAAATTATTGTAAACGTATCTAAAATATATTTAGTTGGGTTAGGCTAAATTAAATTGCGCTTGTTATAATAAGGTTAGGTAAGTTTTCTAAGGCTCTTTTGGTACAAAATTATTAATTTTTACACTAATATAAATGAAAAAAATATATCTTTAAACGTATAAGAGAAAATTTTAGAAAGGACTTAATTTTAAATGAGTTCTTGCTAATTGACCAGTTTTACCTATTAGGCACGACATATATATATATATATATATATATATATATATATATATATATATATATATATATATATATATTTGTGTGTGTCGTGCCGAATAGGTAAAACTTGCGATTTTTGGCTTAAATAGTAACGCTCTTCTTGGCGGATAAGGTAAGCGAAAATTTGTGTATCCAATAATTTCGCAAAAACCATTCTGAACTTAACGAAAAAAAATGTATTTCATTGTGTTTGTTTATTATTAAATTATTGAAAACTTATCTAAAATACAGTTAGTTGGATTAGGCTAAATTAAATTGCGCTTGTGGAAAATATTGGGTATTTTCCCGAAAGGTTATACTCAATAGCCTTTCTAATGTGAATATTCTTAATGTGTGGCTGTTGGTTCGTATTTTACTTGAGATCAAAACAGAACTATACCGACGGTCGCGTGGGTACGCGGAGCTGGGTCAAGTGAAGTCGCCCATCCTGTCTGTCTCGTGGGATAAGCGGAAGAAGGTGGAACGATGGGAGAGTTCTGGTTATAAAGGAGACGGGAACGGCGTTTACAACGACCAAATCGCGGTTAATGGTTCCCCTTCACAATAGTGAATGTTGTGAATATTCGCCGGGCATAATGTGGGACATTAAGTCCAAGAAACTACAATAATAGAGTGATAATGTGTTAAATAGTGACCGACGCCGCCATTACGGTTTGTTGATGGAGGAAATGTGCGACGGTTCGATCAGTGTTCATCGTACACAATTATTAATAGATTAACTTCTAACGAGGGTAAATTAGTGGGACATTAAACCGACGGGTGAATAGTGTTTAAAGTGTTACGTATAAACTGTAATAAAGAGGAATAGTGAGAGGATATGAATCACTACCCTGACCAACCACGTTAAATAACGCCCGGTCTCGTGGGCGAAGAGAGTTCAAGGGGCGCCTTTACTC
>WNWK01013612.1:0-25000 GCA_009830355.1 Cherax destructor
TAAAGAATCGCCAGACACAGAGCCTGTTTGGATCACAAATGCCCCTTTTCCCAACAACAGCTTCCTTGTTTTACGTGTATTTCCCTTGGCCACAATGGTGGATGGTGAATAGGTTTACCATACAGCCTGGCCAGCTCAGTGAACGCACTCCACTTTCATTTTTTTTCTATTATCTCCTTCTTCAGTTCTACTGTATTTCTGAGCCTCTTTACCACAGGCTTAGCACTAGGAACTTTCCTTGGACCCAGGGTATTTATT
This sequence comes from Cherax destructor, assembly GCA_009830355.1. NCBI lineage: Eukaryota > Metazoa > Arthropoda > Malacostraca > Decapoda > Parastacidae > Cherax > Cherax destructor. The sequence continues at coordinate 259 of WNWK01013612.1, forward strand.
TAGCAGTTGCAAGCACTAAAAACAGTGGAATAATGACAATATACTGGTATGAATGCGTGGGTGGAGTGGGTGGTGGTCGCCCGCTTGTAAACAATAGCACACTGCGCTCCTGGGGTGCCCCATAGCTGGGCGCCACGCGGATGCGCCCGGGGACGAATTTCGTTAACCGGCAAATATCATAAACGGAGTCACATTTTGACGTAAAAATGATTGCTAACCGAATTTATCGCTATCCGACGCCATCGTTAACCGAGGTATGACTGTACAGTGGAACCTGCACTAACGACCCATCCACATCCGAGTTTTTTAGATCTGAGCAGTCGAGTTTTTTTTTGCTTCCATAGGCGAGAAATTTCCAGATGCGAGCGGACTTCAAGGGGGGTTTCCTTGATGCTGGTGAGGGGCTCTTGATCTGGGGAATTGGATCTCATTTGTTTGTTGGACTATCTTATTGAAACTTGGGCAATTTATGATGGAATGATGTTTTTAAGACACCAAAATTGAAAGAAATCTGAATGTAAAAAACGGAGTTCACTTCTCAGCCTTAGCCGGCCCTTAGCGGTACATTTTGATTTTTTTTATGGTTGTATTCTCGTTTTTTGGTCTCATTGATAGAATGGAAGATATATTACAGAAATAGATATGATTCTGATTGCCAAACAAAAGTACTTTGAAACTGAGCTCAAATTAGCTGAAATGTTTGATTTTTGCCATGTTCAAGGGTAAACAAATGACGCCACTGCCAAATCCACTATGCACTCACGAATGGGTTGAAAAAATTTTAAACAATTATTACAGTCTGCATAACAGTAAATCTTCTATATTTTGTGTGAAAAAAATTTTCCCAAATGGTAAGAAGAGTATTATTATAAGAATAAGTACGACTACTACTACTACTATACATACTACTAATAATTGATTTTTTTCAACAAGTCGGCCGTCCCCCACCGAGGCAGGGTGACCAAAAGAAAGAAAATCCCCAAAAAGAAAATACTTTCATCATCATTCAACACTTTCACCACTCAAAATTTCACTGTCTTTGCAGAGGAGCTCACAATGACAGTGAGAATACCCTCCCAGCTCATATCTCAGACCCCCCCTTAAAGTGCAGGCATTGTCTTCCCATTTCCAGGACTCAAGTCCAACTAAATCAATTAACTGGTTTCCCCGAATCCCTTTTACAAAATGTTACCCTGCTACACCCAACAGATCATCATGTCCCAAAAACCCTTGCTCCATTCACTCCTATCTAACACGTTCCCCATGCTTGCTGGAAGCCAAGGCCCTCGCCCACAAAACCTCCTTTCCCCTTCCCCAACCTTTCTAGGGCACCCCCCCCCTTCCCCCCAGATTTATACGCCTCCAAGTCATTCTACTTTGATCCATTTCTCTAAATGACCAAACCACCTCAAAACCCCCCCTTCAGCCCCTGACAAATACTTATTCCCCCCCCTTTCCAAATTTCCACATTCCGAATTTTTTGCATAATATTTACCCACACATTGCCCTTAGACAGGGCATCTCCATTGCCCCCAGCCTCCCCCCGCTGTACATATACAGTCATCCCTTTGGGTTTTCCCTTTTCCCATTTTTTGCCGATTTTGGTTTTCACCCCCTTTTCAGGGAAAATTTTTTTAGTTTTCGCCACCCATGGGACCTGTCCACCAGTGCCGCGACATACAAAAGGGCCCTAGGCCCCCACCCACACACTCCCACGCACATTGTCACGCAGTCTAGCATTGTTTATGCTTGATGAACATCACCCCAGGAGTTTATAAAAAACATTTATTAACAATTCATTGTTTTTTGGGGCCCTTTATTATTGTGTGTGACTACTAAATAAGCTACCATGGGCCCAAAGAAAGCTCCTAGTGCCACTTCTTTGGGGAAAAAAGTGAGGAAAATGTAGAAATGAAGAAAGAAATAATAGAAAAAATGATAGTGAAAGGAGAAACACGATGGAGTTTAAGAGTGTAGCAGGCATAGGGGGTGTAGCATGCATGCAGGGGGTGTAGCATGCATGCAGGGAGTGAGCAAGCATGCAGGGGGTGTAGCAGGTATGGGGGGTGTGCAGGGCAGGAGTGTAGCATGTATGCAGGAGTGTAGCATGTATTCAGGAGGTAGCATGATGCAGGGGGTGTAACAGGTGCAGGGGGTGAGCAGGGGTGCAGGGGTAGCATGCATGAGGGGGGGAGCAGGATGCAGGGGGGGTAGCATGCATGCAGGGAGTGGAGAAGCAAAGGAGGGAGTGTTTTGCAGGTAAGCAGGGAGGAGCATGGCAGGGGGTGAGCATGATGCAGGAGGTAGATGTATGCAGGGAGGTAGCATGTATGCAGGGGTAACAGGTATGCAGGGGTGTAGCATGTTTCAGGAGTGTAAAGGATGCAGGGAGGAGCAGGTATGCAGGGGGGAGCAGGTATGAGGGGGTGTGCATGTATGCAGGGGGGGTAACAGGATAGGAAAGGGAGCATGCATGAGGGGGTGTAGCATGCAGAGGGGGGTGCTGCATGCAGGGAGGGTAGCATGTATGCAGGGGGGTAACATGTATGCAGGGGGTGTAACAGGTATGCAGGGGGTGTAGCAGGTATGCAGGGGTAGCATATGAGGAGGTAGCAGGTATGCAGGGGGGAGCAGGCATGCAGGGAGTACGGCATGCAGGGGGGGTAGCATGCATGCAGGGAGGTAGCAGGTATGCAGGGAGTGTAGCATGTATGCAGGAGTGTAACATGTATGCAGGAGTGTAACAGGGCAGGAGTGAGCATGTATGGGAGTGTAACAGGTATGCAGGGAGTGTAGCAGGTAGCAGGGAGTGTAGATGCATGCAGGGGTGAGCGGGTATGCAGGGGGGAAAGGATGCAGGGGTAACAGATATGCAGGGAGGTAGCATTTTGCAGGGAGGTAGCATGTATGTAGGGGGTGTAGCATGTATGAGGGTGTAGCATGATGCAGGAGGTAACAGGTATGCGGGGAGTGTAGCAGGTATGCAGGGGGTGTGAATGCAGGGGTGCATGTATGCGGGGAGTGTAACGGGTTTGCAGGGGGTGATCAGGATGCAGGGAGTGTAGCATATATGTAGAGAGGTAGCATGTATGCGGGGAGTGTACAGGCAGGGGGGGAGGTAGGGCACGGGGGAGTGTAGCAGGCACGGAGGGGGTAGCAGGCAGGGGGAGGTAGGGCAGGAGGAGTGTAGCGGGATGCAGGAAGTGACCGGATAAGGACTTGGTACCTAGAGTCCTTGGGGGGGGATTCCCTTCCAAAATTAGGGTCTCTTCTCCCCCCCTCTTCCCTCTCTCCCATCCAGCAACATCAGTCTTCAATAAAGGTAAGTGCCACATTCATTTCATTCATTTGTGCATGAAAACTATTTTTAAAGGCCCCCCCAAATTTTTTTTTTTTTTCCAAATTTTGTTGGAACGGTTAATTGAATTTCCATTATTTCTTATAAAATATTTTTTGGTTTTGCCATTTTGGTTTTAGCCGATCCATCGGGGCGGTTAAAATCAAAAACCGAGGATGACTGAAATATAATAATTAGATACATAATATGAATATAATATAAATTATTATAAGAATATGTACGTATTAATAAATAATATGTAATTATAATAATAATAATAATATATAAGTGAATTTAATTGCCACCACAAGATGGTAGTTTTATCAAAACACGTAAGGAGGCGGAGGCCGCTGCCTCCCCTCCATGAACACTACTCACATAGTAATATTTCATTCATTCTAGTGTATATATCATGTTTCTATGTTATTAAAATTGTTTATTATGTCATTTAGATGAATTGTGATTGATAAATAAGCCGAGAGTTGAATTTGGGGAAAATTTTATAAGTATTTTGTGGTGCCTGGAATTCCACTGGAACAATTTAATTCCCTTTCAATTAATTTAAATGAGGAAAATTGACTCTGCAAACGAGCAAATCCAGTTGCGAAGGGTCATGGAACGGAGTAAACCGTTAGTGGAGGTTCCACTGTATCACTAGATTCGTCATGTTTTACTAACAATGTTTTGTTTCAGCCTTCCCCCCATTGCACATGCACATCCAGCAACCATAACGGGTATGGAAGATAGCATTTAGTCCTTTCAGTGGCTGTCTTGCAGAACTATGTCATAGAAGCAGGATCCCCAGAGCACGTTCAAGAGCTCAGTTCAGATAAACTTGGGGCAGTGAATTTGGCCTAGATATGAGAATGAGTCTGTGTGGTGAGGTGCACAGTACAAAAAAAATCTTTCCCCCAAACAGAGCATGATAATAGCAAAACCCGACCATGTGTTTGGTTTAAAACTTTGAGGTGCTTTGTGGGATGGTTTTTATGGTTTTATTGGCTGCTTTTTGGGAATCTTTGATAGAATGAAAAAAATACTACTGAAATAGAGTTGATTTTGTTTGGTTTCAGGAATGAAAGTAGCTTGAAATTGGTTTCAAAGTAGCAGAAATTTTCAGTTTTTTTCCAATTTTCCCAAGGGGGTAAGGCCCCCACACCTTCCTCTGGTCTGTTTTCTATTAATACCTGATTCAATTACTGGGAAGCAAAGCCATAACCAATCATTCTTAGTTCTATTTTTTTATCCGGGGAAAAAGAGTAAATCTTCTGTTTTTATGTAATTAATATAGGAAAGGCCTGGGGCATGATTAATGAACAGAGGAAATGTTTAGTGCCAGGGAAAGTCTACAATGTTTATTTTGTGATCAATCGAGAGAACGGAAAGCATAAAAACAAAATAGCTAAAATTTCATCAAATAGAGAAATGGAATTGACTTAAATAGGACTCAAGGTAGTAGGTTTAGACAGCAACCACCCAGGAGGTACTACGGGCTCCAGGTGACTGTGGAACAGAAACCTGAAACTGTTTTACATGATGGTAGGATTGTGGTCTTTTTCTGTCTCATAAAAAACGCTGGGTAACAGGTATATCTAGCTACTTCTACTTACACTTTAGGGTACACTACACAGGCATGCACATGCATATATACATACACACATCTAGGTTTTTCTTCTTTTCTTAATAGCACTTGTTTTTTATATTTTCTCTATTGTCCATGGGGAAGTGGAAAGAATCTTCCTCCGTAAGCCATGGGGTCGTATTTGAGTGGGAATTGCACATGAGTAAATAAAATTATCAAAGCTTATTTTTGGGTAGCATTGAAAATTAGGTTGAACAAATATTCTGTTGGTGGGATGGAATGTGAAGGACCTGCCTAGAATGGGCCAACAGGCCTGCTGCAGTGTTCCTCCTTTCTTATGTTTATGTTCTTAAAATAACAAAGTTAAGAGAATCTACAGTGTTCTTAAACACAGCTGACGACTTAAATCAGCGCTGCCGTGGACCTCCTTGAGACTTTTTTTTTCACAGAAACACAAAGCAATTGTTGCCGCGGGTGATTAAAAAGAGAATGACCCAAAAAAATAGTAGTTGGAGACAGAGTCGTTCTTTCTTTTATACGTCGCTTTAAAAAAATGTGTAAAATGTAGTGCTGCACCACGTTGAAATTCCTCAACAGATATCCTTTTACCTTCTCAGGTATGTTGATTGTTTCTCTGGTCAGTGTTAGTGCCAAAGATATCTCTTGGCACCTGTCACCTGTGTGTGTGTGTGTGTGTGTGTGTGTCTGTGTGTCTGTGTGTGTGTGTGTGTGTGTGTGTGTGGTGTGGTGTGTGTGTGTGTGTGTGTGTGTGTGTGTGTGTGTGTGTGTGTATGTGAGGTGCGGGTGTGTGTGTGGTCTTTGTGATGTGTGTATGTACTCACTCACCTAGTTGTGGTTGCAGGGGTCGAGTCATAGCTCCTGGCCCCGCCTCTTCACTGGCCGCTACTGGGTCACACTCCCTGCGCCATGAGCTTTATCATACCTCTTCTTAAAGCTATGAATGGATCCTGCCTCCACTACATCGCTTCCCAAACTATTCCACTTCATGACCACTCTGTGACTGAAGAAATACTTCCTAACATGTGTGTGTCTACCTGTGGGTGGTATGTGTGTGTTGTGGTGTGTGTGTGTGTGTGTGTCTACCAGAGCCTAACTCCTGGCCTGTGTACTGTCTGCTCTCTGGTCTAGAACTGGCGCTGGTGGGCGAGTGGCGTTCATATTCGAGATTGACCTCTGACACTGCTTAGGTCATCAAAAAAGGCTGTAACGGTCAATGATCACTTGCAAGGCTCGTGACTCACTAACGGTTATATGCTACTAATACTATCACTGAACTACTAGTGACACCTGTGGGTGGTATGTGTGTGTGTGGTGCGCGTGTGTGGTGCGTGTGTGGTGTGTGTGTGTGTGGTGTGTGTGTGTGTGGTGTGTGTGTATGTACTCACCTAGTTGTGGTTGCAGGGGTCGAGTGTGTGTGTGTGTTGTACGAGTAATGTACACTGGCACCTTCAACCCGGGAACATCTCACTTGGACCTGCTTTACTTGTATCACCAATTCATCATTTTTTTTTTGCAGTCTAGGCCGCAAGTTTATTGTTCACCCCATATCCATTGTGTTGAGGGTAGCAGATGGGTACACACGGCTTAACAACTAAGTAATAAAAGGGGTTAAGAACAGTATTCTCCTTCTGTGCAGTTTGTACACAATTGTTACAGAGAAAATGTGAGATATTTGCTCATAGTTTTAGTAATATTTTTTTAATATTATTGGGAAGATAGCTCCCTCCACAGACAGAAGGGCCAGAACCATGGCCCTGAGGATGAGTTAGCTCTCTGCACAGACAGGACGACCAGAGCCTGGGCCCTGAGAATGAGTTAGCTCTCTGCACAGACAGAAGGACCAGAGCCTGGGCCCTGAGGATGAGTTAGCTCTCTGCACAGACAGGACGACCAGAGCCTGGGCCCTGAGAATGAGTTAGCTCTCTGCACAGACAGGACGACCAGAGCCTGGGCCCTGAGGATGAGTTAGCTTCCTGCACAGACAGGACGACCAGAGCCTGGGCCCTGAGGATGAGTTAGCTTCCTGCACAGACAGGACGACCAGAGCCTGCACAGACAGAAGGACCAGAGCCTGGGCCCTGAGGATGAGTTAGCTCTCTGCACAGACAGAGGATGAGTTAGCTTCCTGCACAGACAGGACGACCAGAGCCTGCACAGACAGAAGGACCAGAGCCTGGGCCCTGAGGATGAGTTAGCTCTCTGCACAGACAGAAGGACCAGAGCCTGGGCCCTGAGGATGAGTTAGCTTCCTGCACAGACAGGACGACCAGAGCCTGGGCCCTGAGGATGAGTTAGCTCCCTGCACAGACAGAAGGACCAGAGCCTGAGCCCTGAGGATGAGTTAGCTCTCTGCACAGACAGAATGACCAGAGCCTGAGCCCTGAGGATGAGTTAGCTTCCTGCACAGACAGGACGACCAGAGCCTGGGCCCTGAGGATGAGTTAGCTCCCTGCACAGACAGAAGGACCAGAGCCTGAGCCCTGAGGATGAGTTAGCTCTCTGCACAGACAGAAGGACCAGAGCCTGAGCCCTGAGGATGAGTTAGCTTCCTGCACAGACAGGACGACCAGAGCCTGGGCCCTGAGGATGAGTTAGCTTCCTGCACAGACAGGACGACCAGAGCCTGGGCCCTGAGGATGAGTTAGCTTCCTGCACAGACAGGACGACCAGAGCCTGGGCCGGGGTAGATCAACAAACGAACAAAGGTTAATAGTAAACCGTAGTTGACTACTTGTAAGTTTATTTTTCACCAGTTTAGTTTGTATTACCATCTCTCATAGTTGTGTAGTAAATCACTGTAATAACTCCCAGGAACTTGTTATAAGTGCTGCTGCTGTACCAATAATTCTATATAGAGTCGCAATATTTTCATAATAATTGTAATTAATAATTATATTCCTTCATATATTTGTACATTATTTTGTCCAGAATTATAAAACTGAAATATAAAGTTCTGGTTAAGTAAATGGTAGTGTTGGAAAGTGTTGTCTCGGGTGGTGAAGATGGCAACTGGCACCTGTCAGTACAACATTCCCTGGTGAAGATGGCACCTGACACCTGTCAGTACAACATTCCCTTGTGAAGTTGGCACCTGACACCTGTCAGTACAACATTCCCTGGTGAAGATGGCACCTGGCACCTGTCAGTACAACATTCCCTGGTGAAGATGGCACCTGACACCTGTCAGTAGAACATTCCCTTGTGAAGATGGCACCTGACACCTGTCAGTACAACATTCCCTGGTGAAGATGGCACCTGACACCTGTCAGTACAACATTCCCTGGTGAAGATGGCATCTGGCACATGTCAGTACAACATTCCCTGGTGAAGATGGCATCTGGCACATGTCAGTACAACATTCCCTGGTGAAGATGGCATCTGGCACATGTCAGTACAACATTCCCTGGTGAAGATGGCATATGGCACATGTCAGTACAACATTCCCTGGTGAAGATGGCATCTGGCACATGTCAGTACAACATTCCCTGGTGAAGATGGCATATGGCACATGTCAGTACAACATTCCCTGGTGAAGATGGCATCTGGCACATGTCAGTACAACATTCCCTGGTGAAGATGGCATCTGGCACATGTCAGTACAACATTCCCTGGTGAAGATGGCACCTGGCACCTACCAGTACAACATTTCCTGGTGAAGATGGCACCTAGCACCTGCCAGTACAACATTTCACTTTAATGAAGTTTGTTATTGGTTATTAAAAAAAAATAGGATAATTTTTGTTAAAGTAAACTAACCTGAACTTACTATTTAATTTTGTCCTTGGCTTACATCGTTCCGAAGGTGACGTATGTAAAGTGCTTAACGAGGCCAGGTTGTTTAATGAGGTAGTTGGTTGTTGTTGCCTTTTGTGGTGTGTGGCCAGCAGCAGCTGCCTCAGAAACTTGTTTATGTGACCGAGGAAACTTTGTGAAAATGAGGTAATTTTGTAATATAAATGAGTTGCAGTTGCTGCCCGTGCCAGCTTAGCCCTTTCTTATTTTGTTATTGGATTTCCCTGAGCCTTGAGCGGCGTTCACGATATCAGCGATGGTGTGTACTCACCTATTTGTGGTTGCAGGGGTCGATTCAAAGCTCCTGGCCCCTCTTCGCTGATCGCTACTCTCTGAGCCCGGCCATGGGCCAGGCTCGTCTGGTGCTTGCCTGGTCAACGAGGCTGTTGCTGCTGGAGGCCCGCTGCCCCACATATCCATCACAGCCTGGTTGATCTGGCACCCAGTGAAATACATCCTAACATCCCTGGCCTATGGCCGGGCTCCGAGAGTAGTGAAACTCTGAGAGTCATTTGTGTTTTTAACTTCCAGTTGTGACCCCTTGTTTCTGTGTGTGTACTCACCTAGTTGTGGTTGCAGGGGTCGATTCACAGCTCTTCACTGGCCGCTACTGTGTGTGTGTGTGTGTGTGTGTGAGCGCGCGTGCGTGCGTGCGTGCGTGCGGCGGCGGCGATGATAATGATGGTGGTGGTGTCAGTAGTTTTACTGTGTACTTGTGTAGTATACTTATTTAGCTGTGTATAGTATTTAGCTGTGACGTCACGAGACCCTCACGTGTGAGCCGTAGGCCACAGCGTTCTTTCTCAGTTTCCCCGCTAGGCATAGCATACTAGATAGGCAGGCCTGGGATGCCCTTCAATACTCTTAATTATAATCCTCCAAGACATCCACCGTGTGTATTTCTTACTCCAATATCTCCTGACGAACCCCCACGACAAATGGCGGTAGTGGTGTGTATGTGGTAGTGATATGTATGTGGTAATGATGGTGCGAGTGGACGGTAGTGACTAGTTTTTGTGCACACCAAGTCCATCCTGTTGACGGTAGCGCAAGAACATATGGATACACGAAATTCTAAGGAACTAGGCCCCAAAAGGGTAAAGAGGAGTACATCGGGTTTGATATCTATAGTTGTCTTATATGTCACGAGCACGTTTTAAGATATTTGCTTAATATTTTCATTAATAGGATACCTTGACATATCACATACTATCTCTATATTCCTCAATAAGTGTATAATTAAGCACATAGTGTTCAAGGTAGTGAGTGTTCCAAACTGCCAGAAGTACTTGTAACCAAGTCTACGCCTGGCTACTACAATATCATAGTTCTTACCCAGGAAGGTGGAAGCTAGAGTAGGTGTAGCCCTGCCACTAGACTTCTGCTTAGATCCATCACAATATGTAGTAATTTGTGATATATTGTTACTAACAGTTAACCGAGAAATTTCTTCTTGAGTAGTTGTCCTTGTAAGTTATTTCCTTGGAAGAAATGTAGAAAGTAGTGTATTACTGTTATTGTTGCTGCTGGTCAGACTTTCCGGGTTTGTTTACAACCTTTATTACTGTAAATATCTCTTGGCATTTGTAAATTACAGGTGTGAGTATCGTTTATGTTACGTAACAGCAAATATATCATGAGTTGTAAATTAGATTTGACTATCTCGTCGGTATTGTTAATTATGTAAATATGTCGTAGATGCTGTGTGTGTACTCACCTAATTGTGGTTGCAGGGGTCGAGACTCAGCTCCTGGCCCCGCCTCTTCGCTGTCCGCTACTGGGTCTCTGCTCTCCCTGCTCCATGAGCTTTATCATACCTCGTCTTAAAACTGTGTATGGTTCCTGCCTCCACTATATCTTTCTCAAGACTATTCCACTTCCTGACTACTCTGTGGCTGAAGAAATGCTTCCTAACATCCCTTTGACTCATCTGAGTCTTCAGCTTCCAGTGTGTCTGTGTGTGTGTGTGTGTGTGTGTGTGTGTGTGTGTTTTGTAAATTTGAAAAATATATTGTCAGCGTTGTAAATTAGACGTAAATGTCTAGCGGGAGCTGCAAATCAAACTTAAAAATTTCGCGTATTGTAAATTACAGGATGAAAATCGCTTGATTCCTGCGGATATGAGCGGGGCAACGAGACGTGTCTTGTTAGTGTTGCTGGCTGTGTTACACTCCAGTGTTGCTGGCTGTGTTACACTCCAGTGTTGCTGGCTGTATTACACCTCAGTGTTGCTGGCTGTATTACACCTCATTGTTGCTGGCTGTATTACACCTCAGTGTTGCTGGCTGTATTACACCTCAGTGTTGCTGGCTGTATTACACCTCAGTGTTGCTGGCTGTATTACACCTCATTGTTGCTGGCTGTATTACACCTCAGTGATGCTTGCTGTATTACACCTCAGTGTTGCTGGCTGTATTACACCTGTACAAGTGTAATAAATTACACTCAGGTAACTTATTGCAAAGTGAAGAAGAGCAAGAGGTGTAAGAAGACCCATACATCTCCGCCCACTCACCTGCAGATTAAGATCATCATTATTACCAACACTCATGCCATACTTGATGTTAGTATTGCTGGCTGTATTACACACATGTACAAGTATGACTTGTCTTATATTAGTTGGATAATAACACTCTGGATGTAGCACGTCAAGCACAGAGTTAAGGACGGCTATGGAGAAGTGCTTGTGGACAACTCAAACAATATTGTGCTTGCGTGTGAGCATTTCTGACTTCAGGGATTAGATTATTATCTGACGTTTCTGATACCTGGACGGACATTTGGTGAAGGATCTGTGACGGCAGTAATAAAGGCGAGTGTTTATGGTGATCGAGGAAGGTCTCACGGCAGTGTGTGGGGTTGAGGAAGGTCTGTGACGACAGTAATGATTACGAGTGTACTCACCTAGTTGTGGTTGCAGGGGTCGATTCACAGCTCCTGGCTCCTGTGTGTGTGTGTGTGTGATTGAGGAAGGTCTGTGGTAGTGGTGGTGGTGGTGAGTCAGGAGACAGGCCTGTGCGGTATTCATGGCTCAGGTGTGTGTGTGTGTCCACCTGATTCGGACGACTCACTTCGTCCAAGCGTGATGGTGGTCGTGTACACAACACCATGTTTAGGCTGACAGTCGACCTCTCATTCCACGACTGTAATTATTGCCAACACAGGTAGCCACAGGTAATGCTAACAGGTAGCCACAGGTAATGCTAACAGGTAGCCACGGGTAATGCTAACAGGTAGCCACAGGTAATGCTAACAGGTAGCCACGGGTAATGCTAACAGGTAGCCACAGGTAATGCTAACAGGTAGCCACGGGTAATGCTACGGTACACAGGTAGCAACAGTCACGGTAATGCTAACAGGTAGCCACAGGTAATGCTAACAGGTAGCCACGGGTAATGCTAACAGGTAGCCACAGGTAATGCTAACAGGTAGCCACAGGTAATGCTAACAGGTAGCCACGGGTAATGCTAACAGGTAGCCACGGGTAATGCTAACAGGTAGCCACGGGTAATGCTAACAGGTAGCCACAAGTAGAAACAGATAATACTGTAGGTAAGATTCTGAGGCCTTTGTCAGCAAATTCCCATCTACTGAAGTGGGCCTCATTGTGAGAGTACTAACAATCCCCTAGCTGTCTTCATGAGGTAGCTCGATACTAGCAATCCCCTAGCTGTCTTCATGAGGTAGCTCGATACTAGCAATCCCCTAGCTGTCTTCATGAGGTAGCTCGATACTAGCAATCCCCTAGCTGTCTTCATGAGGTAGCTCGACAGATTGCTCAAAACACTTCCTGATCAGGCGGGCTATGGTGCATACGTTGGCCTGCGGGCGGTGGTCACTAACAGCGTGATCGATCAGGTTAGAAAACAAAAGGCCTGGTTTGGGACCGGGCTGCGGAGGCGATTACATCCGGAAGCTACTCCAAGCAACCTTCAGGTAATCATGCGACTTAGTCTGTGTCATGCAAAAAGATTAACTCTTTGTTAGGGATTAATGCGCACGAAAGTGAGTAAGACTTGACACTTGGACAACATGCCCACTCACTCAACACCTGGACCAAATTCATGGAATGCTCTATTTATAAAGAAGTGCAAAGTACCATCAGCACGAGCCCTCAGCATTCTTTGGAGAAAAAACTTAGATCTAGGTGAAATACCGGAGGCCTTAAAGAGTGCAGACATAGCTCCTTTGCATAAGGGAGGTAGTAGAGTACTAGCTAAAAATTACAGACCAGTAGCTCTAACTTTTCACATCATAAAAATCTTCGAAAGAATGATGAGACGGCAGATTACAAATTTCATGGACCAGCACAACCAGCATAACCCGAACCCATGGTTTTAGAGCAGTACGATCATGTCTGTCACAGCTGCTGAACCATTATGACAGAATTACGGAGGCATTGGAAGACGCGGATGTGATTTACACAGATTTTGCAAAAGGCATTTGACATATGCGATCATGGAGTGATAGCGCACAAAATGAGGGCCATGGGCATTACGGAGAGGGTAGGCAGATGGATTTTCGGGTTCCTAACACACAGAACACAAAAAGTAGTAGTAAACAGAGCAAGATCCAGCATCAGGGAGGTCAAAAGCTCAGTGCCCCAAGGCACTGTCCTGGCACCTCTGCTGTTTCTCATCCTCATAGCAGACATAGATAAAAACACCCGTCACACTTTTGTATCATCATTCGCAGATGACACTAAAATAAGCATGAAAGTCACTACGGTTGAGGACGCTGAAAAATTACAGGAAGACATAAGCAGGGTTTTCCAGTGGGCAGTGGAGAACAACATGACGTTCAATGGTGATAAGTTTCAGCTGCTTAGGTATGGAAAAAAGGAAGAACTCAAAAGGAACACTATATACAAAACTCAAGAGGGTCAACAAATAGAACGAAAGGAACACGTAAAAGACCTGGGAATAATTATGTCAGCTGACCTTTCTTTTAAGGACCATAACAAGACAAAGATCACGACAGCTAGGAAGATGACGGGGTGGGTATTAACTTTCAAAACAAGGAAAATAATGCCGATGGTGACACTTCTCAAATCGCTAGTGCTCCCTCACTTAGAATATTGCTCAGTGCTGACGGCCCCGTTCAGGGCAGGAGAAATATCAGAGCTGGAACAAATACAGAGATCGTTTACGGCTCACATTCAGCCAGTAAAGTACCTAAATTACTGGGAACGCCTTCAGGTCTTGAACATGTACTCACTGGAGCGGAGGAGAGAGAGATACATGATAATATATACCTGGAAAGTACTCGAGGGCCTGGTCCCAAAACTGCACACTGCCATAACAACATACTGGAGTGAGAGATATTGGAGGAAGTGTAAAATAAACCCAGTGAGGAGCAGGGGTGCGGTGGGGACAATACGGGAGCACTGTATTAACATCCGGGGTCCCAGACTATTCAACATCTTACCAGAAGATATCAGAAACATGGCTGGAACAAGAGTAGAAGCCTTCAAGAGGAAACTGGACAAGTATCTTCACCAGGTGTCAGATCAACCAGGCTGTGATGGATATGTGGGGCAGCGTGCCTCTAGCAGCAACAGCCTGGTTGACCAGGCAAGCACCAGACGAGCCTGGCTCATGGTCGAGCTCCGAGAGTAATGAAATTCTCAAAAACTCTTCAAAGGTATATCAAAGGTAAGGTAACCTCCTAACCTAGTTGTTCTATTTACACTAATTTAAGTGAGTGTTTTGATGTGTTCTAGCTTTCTTGATCCTCTTAATAGTAATGCTTTTTACCCTATCAAATATGTTTTCCAACTATTCACTTCATTTGCGTTAAGCGAGGGTGAGGTAGTATGCCAAGCAGGACCTCTCGGGACACCGAGTCACAACACTTGTCAAAACTTTCACTACAATCTGAAAAGGTAAAACAGAAGTCGCTGAGGCTGAGAGTTATGAGTTTTCAAAACTTAGTTGTTGGCAACTTGGAAACTTTGTCTTATATAAAATTGTGACCAAACTTGTATGCAGCTGTAGTCATTAATCAGTGAAGATTGTTGCGAAGGTCACTGGTAAAGTGTGATTGTTGCAAACCTGGTAGTGGTGGTGGTGGTAGTAGTGGTGGTGGGCTGTGTGTATATACACTTGAGAATTTACTTTAATCCGAATTTTAGGGATTAAAATATCCTTGATTCTAGGTGAGCAGGTTACTTGTAACCTTAATAACCCTCGAGTACTAGATATTATTTAATCCCCAATAATAACAATAATAATGATAGTAATAATAACGAAGGTATGGGAGAGGGGGTGGGGATAGGATGGAAGGAATGGGCAGGGAGAAGCGTACTTGTAAACATTGACCCTGGGTGTCGGATGGGCCGCGCTTGTAACTGGGGCTGTGTTTATTTAAACACGTCTAGATGTTTACCTGCAGTAGTGGTTGTCAGACACCACACCCGACCTTCTGGTTACTGATGTGAAAGATTATGCCTCCTCTCTCTATCTACCTCCCTGCGTGTGGCACTTACCCTGTATGTGGTAATAGTCGTGTGTCCGGAACTGCTGTATGTGTGGGGCACTTGCTTTGTGGTATTTATCATGTGTATATCACTTGTCCGGTACGTGTGTGTGTGTGTGCGTGGTATTAGTCGTATAACTCTTGTGTACCTACGAGAGGTGCCGGGTTTCTTAATATCCTCGTGACTCGACGTCTTGTTCTCCCATGAAACTTTGACCTTTCATGACGTGAGGTTTGGTTGGTTTCCTTTAGCATATCCTCTTAGTTTACGTGCCATAGTATCCAGTGAGCGGCAGATCTGTGGGTGAAAACGCCTTGTTAATGAGAGAGGTCAGAAGAGGATGGCCAGACTGATTCAAGGTGACAGGAAGGCGACAGTAACTTAAATAACTACACATTACAACAGCATTATGAAGAAGAGCATCTCTGAATGCACACGTTGGACCTTGAAATGGAGGGGTTACAGCAGCAGAAGACCACACAGGGTTCCACTCATGTCAACTAAGAACAGGAAACTGAAGCTACAGTGGGCACAGGCTCACCAAAACTGGACAGTTGAAGATTGGAAAAACGTCGCCTGGTCTGACGAATTGCGATTTCTGTTTCGACATGCAGATGGTATTGTCAGAATGTGGCGCAAACCTTTGTGATGTGGTGGAATGGGAGATTCCTAGCAGTAATATGCAGCCGATAAATCTGCAGTAACTGCGTGATGCTATCATGTCAACATGGACCAGAATCTCTAAGAAATTGTTGCCGGCACCTTGTTGAAGCCACGCCAGGAAGAATTCAAGCTGTTCTGGGGTCAAAGGAGGGAGGAGCCCTACCCAGTACTAGAAGGGTGTACCTGATAAGGTGGCAACCGAGTGTGTGTGTGTGTGTGTGTGTGTGTGTGTGTGTGTGTGTGTGTGTGCAGAAAAAGCCACATAGGGATGGAAATCTTTAGCTTAAGATCTTTCGCACTCTGTGCGTCGTCAGGAGCTATGCAATGTTGCAAGGCTAGTAACAGATAGTGGGGGGGATGAATTCTCTCTGAGGTAAAGTAGAAACGTAAAGCGTCAAGCCAGTGTCACAGTCAAGTAACATGGGCTTATTCTGCCTTTCCTCATAGAGAATTTGCAACATTGCAAAGCTCTTGACGCACAGAGCGTGTGAAAGATCATGTTGCTTGTTGTGCATTGTTAAGATCGCCTGTTTGCGAAAAATTTCGGCTCTTTTTCGGGTCACCCTGCCTCGGTGGGAGATGGCTGATGTGTTTATAATATATATATATATATATATTATATATTATATATATATTATATATATATATTATATTATATATATATATATATATATATATATATATATATATATATATATATATATATATATATATATATATATACTTTCTGTGTTTTTGTGTTCTCTGTATTGGACTGAAGAGATCCCGGTGAGCGAGAAATCTCCTAATTGAATATTCTAAGTTAAATATTTATGTCTATTCCACGCTGCAGTTATAATAATATCAGGAGGTGATAAGTAAATATAGGAGAGGAAGTGTAATATCAAGCGGAGAGGTGTAGGAGAACAGGTGTAATATCAGGTGATGGGGAGGGGGTTGGGCAGGGGGTGGGGAGTTTAGGATCACGCACAGTTACAGTGATTTAAGACCAACTCTTGATTAATGTTGGCCGGAGCGTTGGAGGCTTTGGTGGGAATGTTGGTGATGGATAGTCTGGTGTGGTGGTGGGAATGTTGGTGATGGATAGTCTGGTGTGGTGGTGGGAATGTTGGTGATGGATAGTCTGGTGTGGTGCTGGGAATGTTGGTGATGGATAGTCTGGTGTGGTGGTGGGAATGTTGGTGATGGATAGTCTGGTGTGGTGGTGGGAATGTTGGTGATGGATAGTCTGGTGTGGTGGTGAGAATGATGGTGATGGATAGTCTGGTGTTGTGGTGGGAATGTTGGTGATGGATAGTCTGGTGTGGTGGTGGGAATGTTGGTGATGGATAGTCTGGTGTGGTGGTGGGAATGTTGGTGATGGATAGTCGTGTGGTGGTGGGAATGTTGGTGATGGATAGTCTGGTGTGGTGGTGGGAATGATGGTGATGGATAGTCTGGTGTGGTGGTGGGAATGATGGTGATGGATAGTCTGGTGTGGTGGTGGGAATGATGGTGATGGATAGTCTGGTTGTGGTGGTGGGGGATACTGGTGATGGATAGTCTGGTGTGGTGGTGGGGGATACTGGTGATGGATAGTCTGGTGTGGTGGTGGGGATACTGGTGATGGATAGTCTGGTGTGGTGGTGGGGGATACTGGTGATGGATAGTCTGGTGTGGTGGTGGGTATAGTGGTTATGGATAGTCTGGTGTGGTGGTGGGGATACTGGTGATGGATAGTCTGGGGTGGTGGTGGGGGATACTGGTGATGGATAGTCTGGGGTGGTGGTGGAGAATACTGGTGATGGCTAGTCTGGGGTGGTGGTGGGGGATACTGGTGATGGATAGTCTGGTGTGGTGGTGGGGAATACTGGTGATGGATAGTCTGGGGTGGTGGTGGGGGATACTGGTGATGGATAGTCTGGGGTGGTGGTGGGGTTTACTGGTGATGGATAGTCTGGGGTGGTGGTGGGGGATACTGGTGATGGATAGTCTGGGGTGGTGGTGGGGAATACTGGTGATGGATAGTCTGGGGTGGTGGTGGGGATACTGGTGATGGATAGTCTGGTGTGGTGGTGGGGATACTGGTGATGGATAGTCTGGGGTGGTGGTGGAGAATACTGGTGATGGCTAGTCTGGGGTGGTGGTGGGGGATACTGGTGATGGATAGTCTGGGGTGGTGGTGGGGTTTACTGGTGATGGATAGTCTGGGGTGGTGGTGGGGGATACTGGTGATGGATAGTCTGGGGTGGTGGTGGGGTTTACTGGTGATGGATAGTCTGGGGTGGTGGTGGGGGATACTGGTGATGGATAGTCTGGGGTGGTGGTGGGGGATACTGGTGATGGATAGTCTGGTGTGGTGGTGGGGGATACTGGTGATGGATAGTCTGGGGTGGTGGTGGGGATACTGGTGATGGATAGTCTGGGGTGGTGGTGGGGGATACTGGTGATGGATAGTCTGGTGTGGTGGTGGGGATACTGGTGATGGATAGTCTGGGGTGGTGGTGGGGGATACTGGTGATGGATAGTCTGGGGTGGTGGTGGGGGATACTGGTGATGGATAGTCTGGTGTGGTGGGGGGGGATACTGGTGGCTAGTATAACATCAGTTACCTTCAGTTTACATATTTTTTGTGAATTTGATACACGTCTCCCGTGTTTTGCTCGTCAATATTTTCCAGTGTATTCTAAAATTTTTGTCCATCTACCATAAAAGACGCAGTACTGTGGCTGGAACAAATCACAACTAACTCTCAATTTGGAGAAGAAACTTTATACGACGTTTCGGTCCGTCTTGGACAATTTTCATTGGTCCAGGACAGGAGTAATGTGATTATGTTAGTTATTTTACCGTAGAGTTGGTCATGTCTTCTCCCATACTGCTAGTGAATACTAGCATCCCAGAAGTGACAATAAAGGTTGGGGTCAGCACCTACAACCCTCCAGCAATCTTTGAGAAATTGCTTTTGGCTCCAACTTTCATGAGATGACAAGCCAGTTTCCAACTTTGGCGGGCGGGGCGAGAGTAATCTACAAGAAATATCCTGTAAATTTCCTTGGCAAAGTCCTTCGGCGCGCCACTAATGTGGTTGAGGATCCCCCTCGGAGGATATAGGCTCTCAGGAATTCACTTGCAGTGTGGTGGGGATGGAGGGTTAGTTGGGTGGTGGGGAAGTGATGGTTGTTGGCGTGTGAGGCCGTTAGTCGTGACTGGGTGGGAACGTGAGAGAGAGAGAGAGAGAGAGAGAGAGAGAGAGAGAGAGAGAGAGAGGGAGAGAAAGCAAGTATGCGTGTACTCACCAAGTTGTACTCGAGGTAGAGACTCAGCTCCTGGCCCCGCCTCATAGACTGCTTTGTTCGGCATCACTGATTTCTGGCTGTGCGTGTGTGTTCACTACTCACCTGTATATGGCTGCAGGGGTCGATTCACAACTCCTGGCCCCGCGCACGCTTTTGTGTGTGTATTCCTGAAGGATACCTGAAGAACGTTTCCGGTCAACGCCCTCACGCCCTGGTCCGAGACCAAGCCTTTTGGAGGATCAAGGGTTTTATCAACCAGGCTGTTACTGCCTCCGCGCAGCCCAACGTACGAACCACAGCCCGGCTGGTCAGGACCTAATTTGAGGAAGTTAGCTAGATCAATCTTGAAGATAGCCAGAGTTTTGTTAGTAGTTCTCCCTTATTCACGGATGGAGGGCGTTGAAGAGTCGGGGACCTCTGACATTCGTCGAGTTCACTCTTAGTGTACTCGTCGCGCTCCTGCGACGTTAGTCAAGTCACTTGTCATACAAGTCTCTTGTCATTCCGTGTACAGGTTTAGGACCAATCCCTTCAGGATTTTCCAGGTGTAAATTATCACGTATCTTTCTCGCCTACGTTCCAAGGAATACAGTTGAAAGGATCTCAAGTGTTCCCAGTAGTCAGATGCTTCTTTGAGTGTATACAGCAGTATTCCAGCCTGAAGAGAAGCGACTTGAAGAGTATAACCAGTGGCTCAACATTTCTTGTCCTGAAAGTTCTAGTTATCCAGAACTCTTAAGACAAGATATACAGAGCCAGTGATACTCTCCATTCTAAGAATATTGGTGTATACTAACGGCCTCGTGTATTAGCACGAACTGCCTTCTTCAAGGCAGGCGAGACTGCTGAGTTGGAGAATCCCTTTCCCGGTGAAGTATCCCTTTCCTGGTGGAGCATCCCTTCCCTTGTGGAGCATCCCTTCCCTTGTGGAGCATCCCTTCCCTGGTGGAGCATCCCTTTCCTGGTGGAACATCCCTTTCCTGGTGGAGCATCCCTTCCCATGTGGAGCATCCCTTCCCTGGTGGAGCATCCCTTTCCTGGTGGAACATCCCTTTCCTGGTGGAACAATCCTTCCCTGGTAGCCTCTCGCTGAGTGGTGGTGTATCTGGCAACTGTTTACATAGCTTTCAGTGTCAGTAAGGAGGACCTCTTGTCTCTGACTGGTGTAGGAGCATCATCCCAAGCTGGTCTCTGGCCCTCCCGACGATTTGCTTGCCTTGTTTGCACCTACTGGGTCAAGGACCTCTTGGTGCGCTTCTGGAGGAGAGCCACGTCCTGCCTCTGAATGTGAAGAGCCACTCTCCCGGCAGACTCTTGTATATCATACAAGTGAAGCTCCTCTCATCATATCCCATTGTGGAGTATGAAGGCTCGTCCGGACCACTTCTGCTAGATCGATTGTTACCTGAAGTACTTCTACCTCCCGCCCTCCTGTAGAATGTTTATCTGGTACCATCATGAACGACGTGTTTTATCATGTGGGAGATATTCCTTTGTCACCAGAATCCATTCCTCCATATCCTGAAGGAGCTGTTCCTCCATATCCTAAAGGACATATTCCTCCGTCATATCCTGAAGGACCTATTCAGTAGGAATAGGTCCTTCATGATATGACGGAGGAATAGGTCCTTCAGTATATAACGGAGGAATACCTCCTGGATATGACGGGGAAATAGGTCCTTCAGGACCATCTCACACACTCCTAGAGGGACCATCATTACACTTCAGTAATCACGTCCCCATTTTCATGACGTGACGACATGGAGAAAACGTTCATGGTGGCTTCCAAGTTTCTTCTCTGTGGCGGTAGACGAAGGACGCTGTAGTAGTTCATCTGTGTCTGTATCACAGCAGAAGTTTTGTATTTATCTCCACATATTTAATCTGAAGAAATAAGATAAAACGCAGATGTTGGAATAAGGTCTTCCCAGGGGAGCAATAACTCTTTCCATTCTGGGGAATAGTTCCAACATTCCCATGTCAAGAAGAAATGAAAAATGTTAGTGGCCTCGTTGTGGGTTGCTGCTGCCTGAGTTGCAACCCAGTGTAACGCTTCTCTGCCTGAGTTGCAACCCAGTGTAATGCTTCCCTGCCTGAGTTGCAACCCAGTGTAACGCTTTGTTGCCTGAGTTGCAACCCAGTGTAACGCTTTGTTGCCTGAGTTGCCACCCAGTGTAACGCTTCTCTGCCTGAGTTGCAACCCAGTGAAACGCTTTGTTGCCTGAGTTGCAACGCAGTGAAACGCTTCTCTGCCTGAGTTGCAACCCAGTGTAACGCTTCCCTGCCTGAGTTGCAACCCAGTGTAACGCTTTGTTGCCTGAGTTGCAACCCAGTGTAACGCTTCCCTGCCTGAGTTGCAACCCAGTGTAACGCTTTGTTGCCTGAGTTGCAACCCAGTGTAACGCTTTGTTGCCTGAGTTGCAACCCAGTGTAACGCTTCTCTGCCTGAGTTGCAACCCAGTGTAACGCTTCTCTGCCTGAGTTGCAACCCAGTGAAACGCTTCTCTGCCTGAGTTGCAACCCAGCGCTGCTCTCTGCTCCATGGATTTTTAGTCAGTGTTGAGCAATGCAAACTGGAGGTTAAAGCCGGTGCTGAGCTCCAACAAAGGGTTGAGCACCTCGGGAGGGATAATCTATGATCCCTGGAACCAGTAACAGGTAAACAACAGGTAAGGAAGGCAACAGACTGACTTAATGGAAAAATTTATCTTTGATAAACTGCAGATTGGGAAAGTGATTGTATCGACAGATGTTATAAAACACAGACCGGGTTCACCAACACGCAAACACAGCTCAGCACTCGTAAAAGTAAACATGATTCATGCAAAGTCAAACCAAATAAAGATAAACGATGAATGAAATAAAACAAAAACAAAAGGAAATTTTAGACAACGCACAAAAGAGAGAGAGAGAGAGAGAGAGAGAGAGAGAGAGAGAGAGAGAGAGAGAGAGAGAGAGAGAGAGAGAGAGAGAGAGAGATCACACAGAGACCTTGACAACAAAAGAGAAACCATCAAAGACAGTCATACGAATCCAAAAATATGTAAATACTGCGCTATGAGGGTATTCAGATATGGAAGGAAATGTAGATACCCAGACCCCAGAAAATGCTTGAATATGCTAAGAATCATCAGACACAGTGGCTTCAAAGTTGATTGCTGGTACCACCAGCCAGAAATATGTAAGACTTTTCTCTAATCAAAAGTTAAATGTCCTATAGACCACATTGTTACGCTGGAGATATGAAACGTCAGATGAAAGTAGTAAATGATTACGAGGATAATTGTGTATACGTTTAGAAGCAGAGGTGAAGTATTATAAAAGAGCAGAGAAGCAATACATGAATCAAACAGATGAAGACACGAAGAAGCATTATGAAGTGGCAGCATGAAAATTTAACACATACCCACCATAATAAAAACTTGCACATATTTCATTACTACATCAGCTATTAATAATGGACGGGAAAAAGTACAGAGTGACACCAAGTATCCCATCATGAGATGAAGCAGTACTGGAGATAAGAGGCCGTAGAGATACCAAGCTTCCCTATACGGGGTTAGGGAAGGACAAGAAAGCAAGACCTGAGATGGATGTACAGGACAAGAGTAAAGATAATTGGGGTTCATAGTGATATAAAAGAGGTTGAAAATATAAGCGTACATTTTTCATCCTGTTTTCCTTCATACTGTCATATTTCATGTCTAAAAAAAGATTAATATTTTTGAATGTTCAATAAATGTTGAAAACCTGTACTCTTCGTTAAAAATTCAATAGGATTGCCAACTTACCAACTGAAATAACTCTCAAGTTTTTGATACAAATCGTTTAGAAATTAGAGTTTCTACAAACGTCATAGTTGTCAAAAATATCTGACACTTGTATAACAAATTTAATAAACGAAAGCTTTGGCGACGGACACTGGCTGTGTCAGTTTTGGGAAGAGTTTTTAACAATAGTTATTTTACTGGCTCATGAATCATATCCACAGCGAGTGAACACCCTTGTGGCACATACTCTCACGTAGTGAAGAACACACCTGAGCACCAGGGGGCTCTCTCTCTGAACGATCTCATACAGATCAGAGAAGGAAAGGGTAGACCGGAGAGGAGTGCACGTTGGGAGAAGAGCCTATAAAAATCAATGAATGAAGACTCTGTTGTGAACATCGCACCGAACATCTCGCCAAATGTGTAAATCAAGAGCATAACGTCAGCAGCATAAGAGAGGTTGGTGAACTTCACAGCAGCCGTTAGAAATCTTAACAAAGTATTCCTTCAGGATATTTTAGACGATGTATGTCTGTCCAGTTTTATCCAACTGGTAAAACATGTTCATTGTCTGGTCTGACAGGATTACGAAGTATAGGATACTCAAATGAGTTTATAGTGCAGATAGTGTTAGACACTTTGAAATGTGAGGACCATTATCAGATGAGCTATTGTGCGTTAGGAAATAACACTTCAAGCTAATGGTGATACGGAAGTGAAATGAGTTAGATGAGGAAAGAGTAAAAGTAAAATCTATGCACAGTTTCAAGAGTAGGAATAACAGGTCTCAGTAACGCTAGTTATTATAGTTTTATGAGACCTCCAAAAGTTATTGAATCGTACCCCCTCAAACACAAATCGGTGGATACATTACTTTCCCTCTTTCGTATAAAACACTGCTAACACGAGATTTGTATATGCTCACTGAATTGAATTGTGTTGTTGAGGGGGATGGAGGGAAGGAAAGACGAGTATCAGCTCTTGGGCCCTGCTACTTTGTTCCACAGGGCTGATTCATGGCATGTTGGGCCTGATCAGTCATACTCCTGGAGTTTTGCTTTTAAGTTTGTCTTTAACACCTCTTCATCTCACCTCGGTTCTTCAACTACCCTGAATAGTCTGTATCTATGTGTCCTTCCAGTTCCACCTAAATATTATGCGTTGTAATCATTTCTTCCCAAGTCCTCTCCGCCAAGTTTATTGTATGTATGATGTCACGAGGCGTGCCATTGTTCATATAGCACCGTGACCTGGCTGGTAGGGTAACCGTGACCTGGTTGGTGGGGTCACCATGACCTGGCTGATTGGGTCACCTTGACCTGGCTGGTGGAGTCACCGTGACCTGGCTGGTGGAGTCACCGTGGCCTGGCTGGTGGAGTCACCGTGACCTGACTGGTGGGGTCACCGTGACCTGACTGGTGGGGTCACCGTGACCTGGCTGGTGGGGTCACCGTGACCTGGATGGTGGAGTTAGCATCTAGTGAGAGTTCTTCCTACATTATAAGGTTGGTATTTATGAGTTGTAGTGCCGCCGCCCAGGTCAAGACGTTGAGTTGAATTAAGGGATTTACCATCATCTTGTATTTACTTTTGTATTTATTCCTTTAATGTCTTTATTTCGTGAGTTTCTCCATCAATTTATGGTGCAACTATAACATTATTTTTTACGTTCACATCTCTTCTAAAAATTACTTGAGAATTATATAAATTATTCGCCTGGGAGATTATATTTCCAAATCTCTGAACAAGTAATAAAATCCTGGCTAGTAATAATCTAATTAATCCTCATTCCTTAACTTGATCTTAATTACTAAATTGCCC
>WNWK01013612.1:30000-54588 GCA_009830355.1 Cherax destructor
TTTACTTTTTTTCGTTTGATGTTCACATTTCACATTTTTGTTATATTTTCCGTCTAGATTGCTCAAGGATAGTCAGAGAGGGAGACAGTCACACACACACACAGTACTCAGTTTAAATAAAATGTAAAATGGTTTTTTAGTTATAATAGCATTTAAATGTGAAGATGATTACTTTTATATTACTAATAAAATTATTATTTACAACGAGAATAATAACTGTAAAGGTAAATAATTAGCAGGAGAGAGCAACGTGATGAGAGAATTAAAAAATAGGTAGACAATGAGAGGTTGGAAATCTGGAGGGAGGGAAAAGGAAGTAAATAGGAAAGAATTTGTCGGCAGATAGTTTCGAGAGAGTTGAGGTGAACCATAGAATTGACGAATGGAAAAAGGTGGGTGGTGCAATGAAGCATCTCTGCAGACAATTTTTATCCATGGAGGTAGAATGGGGAATGTAGCAGAGTAAAGTTGTACGAACACGCTTATTTGGTGTGAAACATAAGTTCTGAATGTTGAGGCTGGAGGCAGTAGAGACATGGTGTTTGATAGTAATGTTTGGTGTGAATATTATACAAAGAGTTCGGAGTTTGCACATTAAGAGGAGGTGTAAGTTATCAAAAAAGAGAGTAGTGGTTGTTAAAGACCTTTCGACATCCAGAGAAGATAAAGAAACAAAGGATGATTAGCAGGGTATATAAATGTGAATTAGAGGGAAGGAGGGCTTAGGGTCGTCCTAGGAAATATTTGAGGGAGGGTGATCAAGAAAGTTATGAGTGCTAGGGGCGTGGCTAGCCACCAGGCTTGTGTGAGCATGTTACATAGAAGTGAGTGGACGTAAGGGGTTTTTATGAGTTGGCGTGCTGTAGGAGTGGAAGCAAGGTTACATTCAGGGAAGCTGTACTCCCACTGGAAGTGGGAGTACAGTGCCTACACTCCGAAAGAGGAGTGCGAATATTGCAATTTTGAGGGACAGCTGATCTGTTATGTCAGCGTGCTTCTGGAAAAACAGTGATTAAATGAGTAACATTGAAAGTGTTTTCTTCTATATCGGGTCACCCTACCTCGGTGGAAGAGGGCCAGTGTAAAAACGAAAACTCAGCAACTGGCCACTTTGTAATAATGTAATGATTAATGCCCATACCCCAACTTCCGGTGTTTCAACCCCCCTCCTCCTCCTCCTCCTCCTCCTCCTCCTCTTCCTCTTCCTCTTCCTCTTCCTCCTAATTCCTCCCCCTCTGTCTCCACCAAAAATCCGAATTCCCTCAACAGCCCCTCACCCTAACCCCGTCACCTTCATCCTCTTCCCTTGCCTACCCCTCTCTCCACCTCTTCCCCTCCTCCCCAATACATCAGGTTTTGGCGTATTTATCTACATTTGGTGATAATTTAGCGCTTGGTGTGACCACCTCTCTGCCCTTTGGCAATTTGCATCGCTAATTGACGGTGTGATATCTAACACTTCAACTGATGTTTACTAAATAGTTTTCACTCAAACCCATGAAATGATTCGCAAGTGAATGACGTGGTGGCGAGATTGTATATATGTGTTTGTGTGTGTGTATATATATATATATATATATATATATATATATATATATATATAATATGTTGTATCGAATAGGTAAAACTGGTCAATTAGCAAGAACTCATTTAAAATTAAATCCTTTCTAAAATTTTCTCATATACGTTTAAAGATATATTTTTCATTTATGTTAATGTAAAAATTAATAATTTTGTACCAAAATAACCATAGAACACTTACCTAACCTTATTATAACAAGCGCACTTTAATTTAGCCTAATCCAACTAAATATATTTTAGATAATTTTACAGTAATATAATAATAAACAAACACAATTAAATATATATTTTTTGATAGGTTCAGAATGATTTTTGCAAAATTATTGCATACACAAATTTTCGCTTGCCTTATTCGGCATGAGCGTTGCTATTTAAGCTAAATTCGGCACTTTCACCGGCACTCATTGTCTTGTCAGAACATCACCCTTCAAATGATCCCCCAAACTTGAACATCCTTCATAGTGCTGGCACTGTGCTTCCCACCTCCAGGACTCCAGCTCACCTGTAGTCTTGATGGAATTCATTTCTGAAAGGTTTTGTTGTTCACACTCCAATACATCAAATCCCTAACACTGTATACACGCCTGCTGGATGCTCAAGCTCCTAGTACTTAAAACCTTTTCACCTCCTCCCTCTGTCCCTTCCTTGGATTATCTCCACTCCTTCCTACCCGGATATATAATGTCTGTACTCATCTATATGTGGTTGCAGGGGTTGAGTCTGAGCTCCTTGCCCTCATTCCTGTGTGTGTGTTTGTGTGTGTGTGTCACAAAGGGGTCTATGAATGATGAAGTGAATCACAGAATAGATGAGGCCAAGAAGGAAGTTGCTTTAGTGTTTGGCCCTTCCCCCCCCCCTAAAAAAAAACAAAAAAAACAAAACATAGTGGATGCAAAATTGGTAATATATGGGATTGTAGTTGTGCCGAATCGTTCGTGTGTGTGTGTGTGTATGTGTGTGAACCAATGTATTGGAATGTTACAGTGAGGAGGAGACTGGAGCTTGTAGATGTGCTGAGCCATGAGTTCAGTGTTTGATATTAATATTGTGGAAGATAATTAAGAGTCATTTAAAAATTTGCCTGAGGAGTCGAGTTTATTGGTAGCACCACTTATATTGTGAGTGAACTTGCCACTATATAGGCAGTACTGTTCAGCATGTGGCCCCAGAAGTGAACATTTTGTACATCTCAGTTCTAAGATATTGTGCCAGTGTGTGGCTATCCTCTTCTTCACAAGATACGTATATATATACCGTCCGAGTGGTGTATATCTTCTCTTGTGCATACACTTTACATTGTTGCCTCTCACATTGCTACACCAACCTGCCACATACACAGGTAACCTACACCAATGCTGGCTACCTCCGTCTCCACTCTTCTATTTTAAACTTTCCTGCCTAAATATATATTTTAGCTATTTTTCAACACGCTTCTTTCATTGAAATTATCTTCTAGAGTTACTGCTTGTATTTTCCTTTTAAATAGCAGTGTTCTATTTCTGTTGTTCTCCTGTTGTTAGTTGAGCAGTTCGTTCATTCTCTGCTATGTTAACACGGAATGATACCCAACTTAAATTTACTGCTATGTTTTTTTTTTCTTCTCACGTCTAATATGCTATTGTTTTGATTTAAGATTAATTAATTCTGGTACTGAATAACTCTGGTGAGAATAGCTACTAAATTTAGTGGGAATTATGCAGATCCCTGGTGAGAATGATGCATAAACGTCGAGAAATAATGAATAAACCTGCTTTGAATAGATCATTTTGGTTAATTAGATTAGTATTTACAACTATCTTTGTTGGTGTGATACATCGGGGCGGTAAGTGACATCACTTGCTTACTGCACCGGTAAATCTGCTTCTTCTGAGTTAATTAGACACTTGAGTTTCTCTGGATCCCATGTACCCTGTAGACTATTCTATCCTTGCTTCCCTAACTTCCTCCTTCCTACCTCTTTCCTTCCCTCCCCCCTTCCCCTTCTGCTTGCCTGCCTTCCCTCCTAGCTTTCTCCCTAACGTTCTATCTGTCTGCCAGCCTCCTGCCTGCCGTCAAGCCTTGGTGACCAACAACAACTCTCTGCCACCTCGGATTCCTCACCTAAGAGGATCCCACTTTGTTTATATAAGACACTGAAGGTAAGAGAATATGTTTCGTAGTCCTGGAGCAAGAGCGGGAGGACTAGAGACGAGGGATGGAGGAGTAGGCATTTTAGAGGGGAAATGGATGGTTGGGGGAGGGGGAAGGGAAGTGGTGGATACTGATGTTGCGTCTGGCGTTGTGTTGGGACAATAGTGCCACTTCTCCACCATGGCACTCACACTGCTATTTTGGCACAGCTCTCTCACATTCTCCTTATTTCTGTTGCCTGATGTTTGTGTGCGTTTGCGCTCACCTAGTTGAGGCTCCGAGAAGTCGAGGCCTAGGTTCTGGCACAGCCTCTCCTTTACATCGATCAGTTTTACAATCCTAGCATTATCGTACCTATATTTTAAACTACGGAATCTGCCTTCATTTCGTCATCCCTTTGAAATTAATAATCTGACATTCTGTATCACATTCTTGTTTCAAAATATGTCCTCGTGTTTCTTGTCACGGGCTTTTAAAAATTCTGTCCCTGTCCGCCATTAAGTATCTTATACATCGTGATTTAGTCGCCCCTGATTCTCCTGTCTTCTAAGCTCGTCATGTGCAGTTTTCTTATTCTCTCCTCGTATGCCAGTTCTCAACTCCTCGTATGCCAGTTCTCAACTCCTCTCCTCGTATGCCAGTTCTCAACTCCTGTCAAAGAGCACTAGTTTTCCTTTCATGTGCAACTTCATACGATGTGCAACTTCATACGATGTGCGTGTTAGTTATCATTTGTCCAAGTCACTTATCACTAAGACACTTGACCTGTTGTTTGCATGTGTGTGTGTGTGTGTGTTCACTATAACGTTGAAAGCATTTGTTCATGTCCAACTGGCTTGTATGGGCACGAAGCTTCGGTCAATGTCGGTTTTTCTAGTTTACTTCTCAGGTAAAGAGCTTATCATTGTCTAATCCTGTATGCTAGTTAGTTTTTCAGTTAACAGGGATTTGCTTATAACTTGAGCAAGTGGTGTGCTCAGTACTGTTGCCCTTTCCTTCAGAATCTACTCTGATATATTATCTGCTCCAACTGCCTTTGATCTGATCACCTCCGTCAGCAGTTTCTACTTCCTCATTTATATTAATCAATATCTGGTTATTTTAGCTCATTTTTTCTCCCTCTTATCTGTGTGTGTGAAGGAAATGGGGCTGTACATGTGTGGGGGAGGGAGGGGGTTGTATATGTATGTGTGGGGGATGGAGGGGGCTTTGTATGTGTGTGTGTGTTTGGGAAGGGAGGTCTTGTTTATGTATGTATGTGTGTGTTTGGGAAGGGAGGTCTTGTTTATGTATGTATGTGTGTGTTTGTGAAGGGAGGTCTTGTTTATGTATGTATGTGTGTGTTTGGGAAGGGAGGTCTTGTTTATGTATGTATGTGTGTGTTTGGGAAGGGAGGTCTTGTTTATGTGTGTGTGTGTTTGGGAAGGGAGGTCTTGTTTATGTATGTGTGTGTGTGTTTGGGAAGGGAGGTCTTGTTTATGTATGTGTGTGTGTGTTTGGGAAGGGAGGTCTTGTTTATGTATGTATGTGTGTGTTTGGGAAGGGAGGTCTTGTTTATGTATGTGTGTGTGTGTTTGGGAAGGGAGGTCTTGTTTATGTATGTGTGTGTGTTTGGGAAGGGAGGTCTTGTTTATGTATGTGTGTGTGTGTTTGGGAAGGGAGGTCTTGTTTATGTATGTGTGTGTGTGTTTGGAAAGGGAGGTCTTGTTTATGTATGTGTGTGTGTGGGAGGGACGGGGGTTGCTGGCGTATAATAGATGAATCACAAAAACGTGAAGAGTACCCAGTGTGGGTGGATTATGACCTAAAGTACCCAGTGTGGGTGGATTATGACCTAAAGTACCCAGTGTGGGTGGATTATGACCTAAAGTACCCACTGTGGGTGGATTATGACGTAAAGTACCCACTGTGGGTGGATTATGACCTAAAGTACCCACTGTGGGGGGATTATGACCTAAAGTACCCACTGTGGGGGGATTATGACCTAAAGTACCCACTGTGGGGGGATTATGACCTAAAGTACCCACTGTGGGTGGATTATGACCTAAAGTACCCACTTGTGAGTGGATTATGACCTAAAGTACCCACTTGTGAGTGGATTATGACCTAAAGTACCCACTTGTGAGTGGATTATGATTTAAAGATGATAGTAGATTATAAGTATAGTTGCCTGATGCACTGGGTCGACGGTATATGCTGCCAAGAGCATGTAAAATGTTCTTTTATGCATGTAACATGTTACTGACTAGCTAAAGATAGGAGAGCCTTGTGCTGAGTATAATATAGTCACATGAAAGGGAATATATTTACAGTGGGTTAAATATAGCAGCATTGTGGTAGAGACAGACTGGTGTTGGGTATAATATACTACAGCTGCCTCGATCACCTAAGAGGTTACTGCATCAGAATGTGTTTTAGAGGTAAGGCTGAGCAATATTATCAGGAATATAGCAGTATGGGTAAAAATATAATAACGTGGGTAAGAAAAGAGCAATATTATCAGGAATATAGCAGTGTGGGAAATATTTTAGCAGTATCATAACAAATATAGAAACATCAGTGAGAGAGAGAAGGGAGGGAAGTATGTGAGGAGGGAGAGAGGAAGGAGGTAAGTATGTGAGGAGGGAGGGAGGGAAGGAAGGAAGTATGTGGGGAGAGAGAAGGGAGGGAAGGAAGTATGTGGGAAGAGAGGAGGGAGGAAAGTAGATGAGGATAGTGTAAGGACGGAAATGTGTGAGGGATGGAAGTAAGAGACGGAGGGAGGGAGAAAGGATTGGAGTATTTGAAGAGGGAGGGAAGTGTGAAGAGAAATGTGGGAGGGAAGTATAAACAGAGGAGGGAGGTAAGCATGATGAGAGTGAGGGAGGAGGGAGGGAGGGAGAGAAGTATGATGGGAGAGAGGAGTTAAGATGCATGAAGGTATGGCATAGGGAGGAGCTGTGAGATTAGAGAAGAATCGACACTAACTTATAAGTCATCTTCAACTAGGGAGAGTCCGGAGGAGGAAAAGAGTAGGGGAAGAGGAAGGAGGTGAAGGAAGAGGATCAGTGAGACCAAATATTAATTAAAGATTAAGCAAGAAAATAGATTAATATCAAATATAATTACAGAAATTGACTGTGATAATAATAATAATAATAATAATAATAATAATAATAATAATAATAATAATAATCATAATAATAATGCACACTAAATAATTCCTTCAGAACAAGATAAATCTCACCAGTAATGGTACAATTAAAGCACCTTGTTCTCTGCTCACACTTTTCAAAGCAGGGAGAGAGAGAGAGAGAGAGAGAGAGCAAGAGCGTGAGCGTGCAATAACAGGAGAAGAGTTGGAAAATGTAGAGAGGTCGTTGACTGCTTGTATAGACTCCACAAAACATTTAAGTACTTGGGAACACCTCTGAGCACTTGAAATGTTCTCTCTCGAACATGAGAGATAACCAGGGTGAACAAGGGTAACCCTATCACCCTCATTACCCCCAAAAGGGTGCTGCTCCCTTCAGATTAAGGCATAACAGCATTGACCACTTTAGTCACCTTGTTATGATACCACTTAAATACTTATTTAATAGTAAAATAATCATGGGTTAATATAAACAAAACTCTCTTATCTGCTATTTTCGGAAAACATATAGTTAACCTTCAGTGACAGTTATCTGATAGACTCAGAGGTACAACATAGGGAGATTAATATTAATACTTAGTTAGATTAAGCTTACTGGGAAATAAGGTAGATGGGTACTAGGCATACTGGAGTATTACCTTCAGAATAAAATAGAGTACAGCCTCCACTATTAACTCACACCTAACTAAACAAATGATCTCACAGATTTTCAACACATACCCTTTAAGTGTAAAATTAATTATAAAGACACTTAAGTGATTTCAGTACTGAACAACTGGAGGCGTTCCTTCATACCTACGTCTGACCAAACAAACTGTAAGTACAAACATTGTGGCTGATCAAACCATCAACTAGAACACACGACCATAGACCAGGCTGGAACCATCTCATGGTAATCATGGATATATATTTATAATAGAAGGCTAAACGAGACTAGCGAGATAGCTACACCTTCAACAGGAGGAAAAAAAATCTAAAAAGTTAGAGAATCTCGGGACAATAAAGACGAACAAATTACTAAGAGACGTTTTAAAAGTAGTCTCTCAAGCGAGATGTTATAAGTGCTAAAGTAATAAAGTGTCTCCAGGTAATAAAATATGAAACACCTGGAGGGAGGGAGGGATGATCAAAGTAATTAAGGGGGACTGATAAAAGCATTAAGGAGGAGGGAGTAGGGAAAAAGAAGAGGCGGTGAGAGATATTAAAGTTGTTTATCGAGAGACGAGGAGGGGAGGGGTTGGGGGTGGGGGTGGGGGTTGGAGTAGGTGGCCATCACATGACACTCTAGTGTCTACCGCAGTGCCAGCTACCTGCCTTGATATGTTGGCACTGTGCCATGTGTTGACACCCAGAGACAAGGGGAAGTGGAGCTGCAGGTGCTACTTGGTGTGGGAGTTGACTCCCCACATGTCAGGCTGAAGTAGACTCCTCCCCACATGTCAGGCTGACGTAGACTCCTCCCCACCTGTCAGGCTGGAGTAAACTCCTCCCCACATGTCAAGCTGGAGTAGACTCCTCCCTACATGTCAGGCTGAAGTAGACGCCTCTCCACATGTCAGGCTGGAATAAACTCCTCCCCACATGTCAGGCTGAAGTAGACTCCTCCCCACCTGTCAGGCTGGAGTAAACTCCTCCCCACATGTCAAGCTGGGGTAGACTCCTCCCTACATGTCAAGTTGGAGTAGACTCCTCCCTACATGTCAAGCTGCAGTAGACTCCTCGCCACATGTCAGGCTGGAGTAGACTCCTCCCTACATGTCAAGTTGGAGTAGACTTCTCCCTTCATGTCAAGCTGGAGTAGACTCCTCCCTACATGTCAAGCTGGAGTAGACTCCTTACATATCAAGTTGGAGTAGACTCTTCCCAACATGTCAAGCTGGAGTAGACTCCTTCCCACATGTCAGGTTGGAGTAGACTCCTCACTACATGTCATGCTGGAGTAGACTCCTCCCACATGTCAGGCTGGAGTAGACTCCTCCCCACATGTCAGACTGGAGTAGACTCATCTCTACATGTCAGGCTGAAGTAGACTCCTCCCCACATGTCAGGCTGGAGTAGACTCTCCCTTCATGTCAAGCTGGAGTAGACTTCTCCCTTCATGTCAAGCTGGAGTAGACTCCTCCCAACATGTCAAGCTGGAGTAGACTCCTCCCTACATGTCAGGCTGGAGTAGACTCCTCCCTACATGTCAGGCTGGAGTAGACTCCTCCCACATGTCAGGCTGGAGTAGACTCCTCCCCACATGTCAGACTGGAGTAGACTCATCTCTACATGTCAGGCTGAAGTAGACTCCTCCCCACATGTCAGGCTGGAGTAGACTCCTCCCCACATGTCAGGTTGGAGTAAACTCCTCCCACATGTCAGGCTGGAGTAGACTCCTCCCACATGTCAGGCTGGAGTAGACTCCTCCCCACATGTCAGGCTGAAGTAGACTCCTCCTCACATGTCAGGCTGGAGTAGACTCCTCCCACATGTCAGGCTGGAGTAGACTCCTCCCACATGTCAGACTGGAGTAGACTCCTCCCCACATGTCACGCTGAAGTAGACTCCTCCCCACATGTCAGGCTGGAGTAGACTCCTCCCCACATGTCAGGTTGGAGTAAACTCCTCCCACATGTCAGGCTGGAGTAGACTCCTCCCACATGTCAGGCTGGAGTAGACTCCTCTCCACATGTCAGGCTGAAGTAGACTCCTCCCCACATGTCAGGTTGGAGTAAACTCTTCCCACATGTCAGGCTGGAGTAGACTCCTCTTACATGTCAGGCTGGAGTAGACTCCTCCCCACATGTCAGGGTGAAGTAGACTCCTCCCACATGTCAGGCTGGAGTAGACTCCTCCCCACATGTCAGGCTGAAGTAGACTCCTCCCCACACGTCAGGTTGAGTAACTCTACATGTCAGGCTGAAGTAGACTCCTCCCCACATGTCAGGTTGGAGTAAACTCCTCCCACATGTCAGGCTGAGTAGACTCCTCCCACATGTCAGGCTGGAGTAGACTCCTCCCACATGTCAGGCTGAAGTAGACTCCTCCCCACACGTCAGGTTGGAGTAAACTCTCTTACATGTCAGGCTGAAGTAGACTCCTCACATGTCAGGTTGGAGTAACTCCTCCCACATGTCAGGCTGAAGTAGACTCCTCCCACATGTCAGGCTGGAGTAGACTCCTCCCACATGTCAGGCTGAAGTAGACTCCTCCCCACACGTCAGGTTGGAGTAAACTCCTCTTACATGTCAGGCTGAAGTAGACTCCTCCCCACATGTCAGGTTGGAGTAAACTCCTCCCACATGTCAGGCTGAAGTAGACTCCTCCCACATGTCAGGCTGGAGTAGACTCCTCCCCACATGTCAGGCTGAAGTAGACTCCTCCCCACACGTCAGGTTGGAGTAAACTCCTCTTACATGTCAGGCTGAAGTAGACTCCTCCCCACATGTCAGGTTGGAGTAAACTCCTCCCACATGTCAGGCTGAAGTAGACTCCTCCCACATGTCAGGCTGGAGTAGACTCCTCGCCACATATCAGGCTGAAGTAGACTCCTCCCACATGTCAGCTGGAGTAGACTCCTCCCACATGTCAGGCTGAAGTAGACTCCTCCCACATATCAAGCCTGCAGCGCTGGAGAAACGTTTCCTCAAGGAACTCTGACGATGCTCGTCTGTCTTACTCTTCATTTATAAACTTGACAGTTTTATAGTCCAAAATATTGTTCATAATCTTAAAGATAAAAATATTTTTTCACAAGAATACAGATTGCGTTCTTTATGTAAATAGAACATTTTGTCATAAACGTGATACATATGTTGAACAAACGTATGAGTAGGGAATATTGGGTTCTGGAACCATCGTTGTGGTATATTTTTTTATATTTGCAGTTTGCGTTTTATTGTCATTTCTAACGTATGTGTACTCACCTAATTGTGGTTGCAAGGGTCCAGTGTGTTTGTGTGTGTGTGTCTGTGTGTGTTTCGTGCCGAATAGGTAAAACTTTTCAATTAGCAAGAACTCATTTAAAATTAAGTCCTTTCTAAAAAAATTCTCTTATACGTTTAAAGATATATTTTTTCAGTTATGTTAATGTAAAAAATAATAATTTTGTGCCAAAAGAACCTTAGGAAACTTTCCTAACCTTATTATAACAAGCGCAATTTAATTTAGCCTAATCCAACTAAATATATCTTAAATAAGTTTACAATAATTTAATAATAAACAACCACAGTGAAATATTTTTTTTTCGTTAGGTTCAGAATTATTTTTGCGAAATTATTGCATTCACAAATTTTTGCTTGCCTTATTCGGCAAGAAGAGCGTTGCTATTTAAGCCAAAATAGCAAGTTTTATGTATTCGTCACGACACACACACACACACGCACACACACACACTGGTCAGGAAGTGGAATAGTTTGGGAAGCGATGTAGTGGAGGCAGGATCCATTCATTCTAACCCAGTGGGTTATATATATATATATATATATATATATATATATATATATATATATATATATATATATATATATATATATGCTAGGAATTCGCAAGAGCAGGCGAAATATTCACAAACACTGATCTCTGGCCGACGGAGACTCGACCCTACGAACCTTGTGACAGGAACGCAGTGCTTTACCGACCGTACCACACTGGACCAATACCTTGGCATCCAGCTCACGCTAGACGTTGATCCAGCACCCAGATTTCTCAGGCAGGTGCATACAGCTTTTCACTATCCCTGCATGCATCGACACAACTAGAATTTTAAATGCTAGGAATTCGCAAGGCAGGTGTTTGTGAATATTAGCCTCCTGCGACGCTGTAAATCTCTGGTTGTGTCGATGCATGCGGAGCTGAGATGGCAAGCCATGCCTGAGCTGTGCTGGATCGTCTAAGCACTGTCGATTCATGTGCTACTGCGTTCATGTCAGGTTCAGTCGAGTCTCCGTCGGCCAGAGATCAGTGTATATATATATATATATATATATATATATATATATATATATATATATATATATATATATATAAAACTAGCATTAGGCACGTTCGCACAGTCGCCAGAGCGTCTTATGCATACACGCGCGCGCGCGCACAGCATACGGACAAGAGCTCGTAGATGGAAATTAAAGACTCAGGATGTTAGGAAATACTTTTTCTGTGTCAGGGTGATAAATAAATGGAACGAGCTAGAAGAAGTAATCTAATTACACAGTTTCAAGAGTAGGTATGGTAGGGCCCGGGAAACAATAATGCCAGTAATTGTGGTCAAAGAGGCAGGGTCAGGAGCTATAACTCGACCCCTGCAAACACAACTAGGCGAGTTCACCAAAGAATCAGTGAGAACTAAAATTCCTTGTCAAAATAATAGTTCACATATATTTTCTCTTGCTCATTTTAATACATTAAGCGAATAAATGTTACCTAGTATACTTTGGAAAATAAATGTTACCTAGTATACTTTGGAAGATAAATGTTACCTAGTATACTTTGGAAGATAAATGTTACCTAGTATACTTTGGAAGATAAATGTTACCTAGTATACTTTTGAAGATAAATGTTACCTAGTATACTTTGGAAGATAAATGTTACCTAGTATACTTTGGAAGATAAATGTTACCTAGTATACTTTGGAAGATAAATGTTACCTGGTATACTTTGGAAGATAAATTCTCTGATGCAAGTTCGTAATATAGCAGATTACTTGTTGCCTTAACACTATGTTATATGTAGGTAAGCTGAGAGGACTGGAAGTGAGGGCTGGTGGTAGTGAAGGTAGGGAGTATGAGAGCCAGTTAGGGTTGAGGGTAGGCAGTTAGGGTTGAGGGTAAGCAATTAGGGTTGATGAGGGTGGGCAAAGTTGAGAAATGTAAAAATATAATGACGATTTTGTCCATAAAGTAGATTATGTTGAACTTCAGTATCCACTTGTGTGACCACTCTTGTGACAGCTGCTGAGATTGTCCTAACTTAACACAGAGGAAGCAATCTTTGGGTTTACCTCTTGTATACCTACTGATCCTGCCTCTTAACTTGCTGCTGTCTTAATATACTTCCTCCCAGCCTCGGGAGCTCTCTAATACCTTTTATTAAATCTGTGTGGAGCCTGCCTCGTTAAATCTATGTATGGAGCCTGCCTCGTTAAATCTATGTATGGAGCCTTCCTCGTTAAATATATACATGGAGCCTGCCTCGTTAAATCTACGTATGGAGCCTGCCTCGTTAAATCTATGTATGGAGCCTGCCTCGTTAAATCTATGTATGGAGCCTGATTCGTTAAATCTATGTATGGAGCCTTCCTCGTTAAATATATACAAGGAGCCTTCCTCCGCCACTTCATCGTCAAGGTTTTTCCACTTTTTGAACACTTTGAGGCTGAAGAAATGCTTCCTGACATTCCTGTAACTCACCTGTTTTTCTAACTTCCAACAGTGCCCTCGTATACACGTTTCTCACCTCTCGAACAATCTATCCCTTTCCACCCTATCATTTTTTCTGTGGTCCTTCTTTCGTTTAATGTTGTCAGGGTCAGTTCATTTAGGTCCTCCATAATTCATTCCTCTTATTACTAGTACAAGTCTTTTTGGACACCCCTGTACATTCTCCAGTTTCTTGATATGCTATATCATTTGTGGGCTTCATGCTGGTGCTGCATATTCAAAGATGGGCCTGTCATGTATCGTATGAATGACTTTGTGTTGAGATTCCTGAAAGCTAATTTTAGATTTGCAAAACTAGTATTCGCTGCTGAGGTTATTCAGTTGATTTGCACCTCAGGAAATACTCTCTGCACTATGCTTACCCCGACGTCTCTCTCCTGAGTGAGGTGTTCAGCCTGTCCCCGAGTCTATATTCAGTTTCCTGTCCTCTTCACATGTCCCCGGTTTTCTTAACCTTTCATTTGTTGGGGTTGAACTCCAGTTTGTCCAGGACCATTTCTAACCTTTACGTATCCTTATCAGTTTTTATTCTCGTTAATTTTAAATCTGTAAACGGGGATTCATATGATTATCTCCTCTCTTAAATATTTGGACTACATTTATTGTCTTCTTCATATTGACTTACTGTAAATTTTAGCTGGCTATTTCGACAGCTCCTCTACACCAGATCCAGATCTCAGAAACTTCTTCAACACTTGTGTTTTCTGTTTCCGCTGAGAACACCTCCGTAAATGGAAAAGAAGGGGTGTTGAGTGAGAGTGAAAAGAAGTGAGAGTTCAAAGATTGTGCATGAGTGTAGAGGGGTATGGGGTCCAGGGTAGGAGGAAGGGAAGGGTGCAAGAGCCCAAGTGTTGACCCAGGGATTGCGTCTTGGCGGACAGGCGTGGAACCCACAAGATTTCCTCTTCAAATACGACTCATATCCCCCCTCCTCCCTTCTTCGACCCATCTCTCCTGTACCCCTTCCGTGGGTTTATGGGGTTGGGGTTGCCTGGAGGAAAGGGGGGAGCAACTTCAAGAGTGCTCTTCCTGGGCCACTGTGACCCTCGGGTGACACTCACCTTTCATAAGATCACTTTTTTCCTTCCCGCTGCTCCGTTCTTATTTTCCCCCTCGGGTCACCCTCTAATGTACTACAATATTTATTATAATATATTTTATTAATATTAAATTTCAAGTTATATAGTACCTAACAGTAAAAACATGGTAGTTAGCACCAGTGACTAAACATCGTGGTATCTATCTGCTGGTATTGTTATTATTAGTATTACTTTATATTATTATTATCATTTTTTTTTTAATTTTTATTAACACATCTGCCGTTTCCCACCGAGGCAGGGTGACACTATTATTATTATTATACAAAAACGCTAAACCCCAGGAGCTCCCAACACTATCATATAAACTAAGGGACACTAGTGAGTAGGCTCGGCTACTCTTGCAGTTAGAAGAGTTTCACCGCTATCCGGGAAAGGTATTCCCGTCTCTCTGTACACCGGTGCATGCAGGGGTAGTATAATGTGCGGCATAGGTTTATAATACAGTTAAATGTCAGTGTTGAAGATTTAAAGCCAATCAAAATACATTTGCAAGCTATTGCATAGAAAATAATATCCCATTTTTTTTCAATACAAATGGCAGATTTCCACCTTTATAGTCCAAAGCTAATTCGAACTTCCTCTTAGAAACACTATCTTTGAAAGTTTAATGGCGACCAGAAGAGACATTCTCCAATTATCACACAAGCTGTTATCCCAAAATACACCAATTTAGGTTTGAAGCCGCTCAAAAGTTACATTATCAACTAATTGGCTTTGAAGATTAGATGAAACACGCAAACTATCCAATGAAAAACCAATATTTCATTTTTTTTTCAATTTCTTTAATAAAATTGGTATCGAATTAACCCAAAATCAATCAAAACCTTTGTGTTTGTAAGATATGCCAATAGTTGCTTGAGTGTTTCCCTGTTTACAGTACACCAGCGATGAAAACTGAAAGCCGATTGAATAAGGCGCTCACAAGTTATAAAGGAAAATCTTAGTTAAAATAAAAACACGCAACTATTTAAACGTACTCTTTCAGGGCTATTGATGCGCTAAGGTTCTGAGGAACTTTGTAGCCAATGATAACGCAAGAGAAACACTTGCAACTGTCTTTGCAAAACCAATAGTAATAGTAGTGTTTAATGTGATGTGACGACTATACTAGGAGGGCAAGACTAGTGTGGTTGATATACTGATGTGAGAACTTCAATAGGAAGGCCACATTTAAGCGATATGTCAGAGGTCTGGTTGGTCAAATATATAATACTGAGTGGATGGTTGAGGTTTAAAATTTTGTCTTTGACATGTTGGACCCGTTTTGATATTATTAATGTTAATTATTATTATTATTATTATTATTATTTTGAAGTAAATGTAAGTTGCTCAGAGTTCATTTGTGTGTTGTATACTGTGATCATTGGAGTTCTTTGATATGGATTTTTGTGTGTGTGTGTGTGTATGTGTATGTTGTGTATGTTGTGTGAAGGCAACGATAATGACACACATGTTATTACACAATATAATTTATACACATTTTTCATCATTTGTCTTCGTAACATTTCCACATGTGAAGGAAATTATATTGCACACTTGATCTCAGGTCAGACTGCACACCATGGCTCGCTTACCACAGCTGCCCACCCTCCCTCACTAAGTCATGGATGGCAGATGGCCTGCTTCCCCTCCCCCCCATTCTCTTCTCTCTCTCTCTCTCTCTCTCTCTCTCTCTCTCTCTCTCTCTCTCTCTCTCTCTCTCTCTCTCTCTCTCTCTGCACTATGGCAGCGAGGGGAGCGTTAATTTCAGCAGTGTGTGAGGTTGGCAGGAATAATGGCTGAGTGGATCCTGCCATTCTGTTCTGCCCTGCGGCAGGTGTGGGGCCCGGGAGCTGCGCCTCATTTGGACTACCTGTGTTTTTGTATAGTACCTGGGTGATGAACGGGGTGGGGGTGTTAGGGCTTGTCGCTAGAGGCTGTTCAAGGGGTCTGGTCGTTGAGGGCTGTTCAATGACTGGGCTGCCGAGGACTGGGTGAAGGCTTATTGCTGAAGACCTGGCTGGAGGAATAGAAGAAACTGTACTCAGACTGAGACAGAGGGAGTTGAAAGCAATTACGGAAACTGAAAGAAATAAAAAAATACTTCATATGCAAAATCCAGGACAAAAACCACATACGGTATCGGGCCGTTGTTCAGACTAGATGGAATTTACACTGATGACAATAAAGAAATAAGTGAAATACTAAATTCTTATTAAGACTGTATTCATTGAACCGTTGATTAGACTAACGGCTGAGAACATTTTGTCAACATTTCCAAAGTTTCCGACATAATCTTAAGTGTACTTCAAGGAAGCCATTGACAGCATGACCTTACACTCTGCCCCAGACCCAGACTCGTAGCACTCCATGTTCATCAAGAAGTGCAAGAAACCCTATAACGTGCCTTAAATATTCTATGGAGGAGCCTAGACACTGGGGCCGTCCCACAGTCGTTAAAAATAATGGATATAGTTCCAC
Source organism: Cherax destructor (assembly GCA_009830355.1). NCBI lineage: Eukaryota > Metazoa > Arthropoda > Malacostraca > Decapoda > Parastacidae > Cherax > Cherax destructor. Next base: position 46,824 of record WNWK01013612.1, read on the forward strand.
TTCACAAAGGTGAGAGCAAAGCAGTAGCAACAAACTATATACTGATAGCACTGACGTCCTACATTAAAAGAAATCTAAGAGTTTTAAGAGGTAAGATCGCTAACCACAGGGATTCATAACAATTGCACAACCCAGGGCAACATGGGTTTAAAATAATTCGCTGATGCCTCTTGCAACCACTGCACCATTACATGATCTGGATTCACTAGAAGGCAAATAAAATGAGGATGTAGTATGCAAAGACTTGCAAAAGTCTTCGACAAATGAGATAATAGTGTAATAGCTCACATAATGTGTAGAAAAGGAATAACTGGAAAATAACTCAGATGGATTTGTAAATTTCCGACATAAAATGGAAAGAGTAAAACTAAACAAAGTTATGTCAGAGGCTGTCACAGTGAAAAGCTTTGTTCCTCAAAATACCCCAGAATACTCCAGTAAAGAGAGAGGGTTGCCATGAGTACACTGAAAGATAATGCAATAAGTGTAAGGGGCCCAAGACTTTTCAACAGCCTCTTATCGTACACAATAGACACTTCGTTGTCTTCAAGAGGAAACTTGCCAAGTTCCTTAAGTCAGTTTCTGACTAGCCAGGATGTAACTCATATGTATGATTGCGTGCAGCCAGTAGTAAAAGCCTGAATTAGTAGACCTTGGTCCACCAGAAGGCTTAGTCTAGAATCTGGCCGCGGGGGAGTTGACCCCTGATAACATATTTCAGGTATCCGTCAGGGAGGTGGACACTAGGGTTGTGCCTTCTGTGCGATTAAATTTTCTTCCCTCGATGCATGTACACGGTGGGACCTGAAGGGAGAGGGAGACGGTGACCTGGAGGGAGATAGTGACCTGCAGGGAGAGGGAAGGTTGTTGGTTGTGTGGTGGAGGAACTTGCTTCATCATGGAGGCAGCTCCACACATTGTGGTGTAATTTAAGGAATGAAGAGACTGCTACATGCCTCTCGCTTCGTCCCTCTCAACCACTCGTGAATACTTCCTCTCAGCTGAGTGTGCAGCAGGAAGACTTATAGTGGGAATGGTGGTGACGGGGGAGGGGGATGTTGGTGTAGGATAGTGTTGTAGAAGGATGTGGCGGCGGTGAGAGTGATATGTATGTATGTAGGGTGACCCGAAAAAGAAGGAACGAAAGTTTCTTCTTTTTTACATATAGTAATTTATATAAGAGAAGTGTTACTAGCATTTTAGTCGCATCTTACGACACGCATGGCTTACGAAGGAAGGATTCTTCTCCACTTCCCCATGGATATATATATGTCGTGCTGAATAGGTAAAACTTGCGATTTTGGCTTATATAGCAACACACTTCTTGCCGAATAAGGCAAGCGAAAATTTGTGTATGCAATAATTTCGCAAAAATCATTCTGAACCTAACAAAAAAAATAATATTTCATTGTGCTTGTTTATTATTAAATTATTGTAAACGTATCTAAAATATATTTAGTTAGATTAGACTAATTTAAATTGCGCTTGTTATAATAAGGTTAGATAAGTTTTCTAATCTTCTTTTGGTACAAAATTATTAATTTTTACATTAACATAAATGAAAAAATATACGTATCTTTAAACGTACAAGAATATTTTTTAGAAAAGATTTAATTTTAAATGAGTTCTTGCTAATTAACCAGTTTTACCTATTCGGCACGACACACACACACACACACACACACAAGCATGCGTGTGCGTATTTGATAGGAGTGAATGGAGACAAATGGTTTTTAATACTTGACGTGCTGTTGGAGTGTGAGCAAAGTAACATTTATGAAGGGATTCAGGGAAACCGGCAGGCCGGACTTGAGTTCTGGAGATGGGAAGTACAGTGCCGGCACTCTGAAGGAGGAGTGTTAATGTTGCAGTTTTATAACTGTAGTGTAAAGCACCCCTCTGGCAAGACAGTGATGGAGTGAATGATGATGAAAGTTTTTCTTTTTCGGGCCACCCTGCCTTGGTGGGAATCGGCCGATGTGTTAATAAAAAAAAAAAAATATATATATATATATATATATATATATATATATATATATATATATATATATAAAATGGGGTCCCACCTCTGGTGTAAATTGTGGGTCCCATAGCCTTGGAGAAGTGGATAAAAGGCTTCAAGGAAGAATATTTAGATGTCTTTCTGAAGCCATTTGAATATTCCACTTCCCCTACCACCCCATCTTTTATTAAATATATATAAAATTTATTTCAAGATACAATACATTGTCAAAATACATTAACAAGAATACAATAGTGAGTAAAACAACGTAGATGACAACTCAGAGCTACATATCAAATACTTCGTCCAGCTCCCCGGTAGTGGGGTTATATATATATATATATATATATATATATATATATATATATTTTTTTATTAACACATGGGCCGATTCCCACCAAGGCAGGGTGGCCCGAAAAAGAAAAACTTTCGTCATCATTCACTCCATCACTGTCTTGCCAGAGGGGTGCTTTACACTACAGTTATAAAACTGCAACATTAACACCCCTCCTTCAGAGTGCAGACACTGTACTTCCCATCTCCAGGACTCAAGTCCGGCCTGCCGGTTTCCCTGAATCCCTTCATAAATGTTACTTTGCTCACACTCCAACAGCACGTCAAGTATTAAAAACCATTTGTCTCCATTCACTCCTATCAAATACGCACACGCATGCTTGCTGGAAATCCAAGCCCCTCGCACACAAAACCTCTTTTACCCTCTCCCTCCAACCTTTCCTAAGCCGACCCCTACCCCGCCTTCCCTCCACTACAGATTTATACACTCTCGAGGTCATTCTGTTTCGTTCCATTCTCTCTACATGTCCGAACCACCTCAACAACCCCTCCTCAGCCCTCTGGATAATAGTTTTGTTAATCCCGCACCTCATCCTAATTTCCAAACTCTGAATTTCTGCATTATATTCACACCACACATTGACCTCAGACATAACATCTCCACTGCCTCCAGCCTTCTCCTCGTTGGGACATTCATCACCCATGCTTCACACCCATATAAGAGTGTTGGTATAACTATACTCTCATACATTCCCCTCTTAACTTCCATGGTCAAAGTTCTTTGTCTCCACAGACTCCGAAGTGCACCACTCACCCTTTTCCCCTCATCAATTCTAAGATTCACCTCATCCTTCATAGACCCATCTGCTGACATGTCCACTCCCAAATATCTGAATACATTCACCTCCTCCATACTCTCTCCCTCCAATCTGATATCCAATCTTTCGTCACCTAATCTTTTTGTTATCATCATCACCTTACTCTTTCCTATATTCACTTTCAATTTTCTTCTTTTACATACCTTACCAAATTCATCCACCAACCTCTGCAACTTCTCTTCAGAATCTCCCAAAAGCACAGTGTCATCAGCAAAAAGCAACTGTGACAACTCCCACTTTGTATTTGATTCTTTTTCTTTTAACCCCACACCTCTTGCCAAGACCCTCGCATTCACTTCTCTTACAACCCCATCTATAAATATATTGAACAACCATGGTGACATCACACATCCCTGTCTAAGCCCTACTTTTACCGAGAAATAATCTCCCTCTCTCCTACACACTCTAACCTGAGCCTCACTATCCTCATAAAAGCTCTTCACTGTTTTCAGTAACCTACCTCCTATTCCATACACCTGCAACATCTGCCACATTGCCCCCCTATCCACCCTATCATACCCCTTTTCCAAATCCATAAATGCCACAAAAACCTCTTTACCCTTATCCAAATACTGTTCACCTATATGTCTTACTGGAAACACTTGGTCTACACACCCCCTACCTTTCCTAAAGCCACCTTGTTCATCTGCTATTCTGCTCTCCGTCTTACTCTTAATTCTTTCAATAATAACTCTACCATACACTTTACCTGGTATACTCAACAGACTTATTCCCCTATAATTTTTGCACTCTCTTTTGTCCCCTTTGCCTTTATACAAAGGAACAATACACGCTCTCTGCCAGTCCCTAGGTACCTTACCCTCTTCCATACATGTATTAAATAATAGCACCAACCACTCCAAAACTATATCTCCGCCTGCTTTTAACATTTCTACCTTTATCCCATCAATCCCGGCTGCCTTACCCCCTTTCATTCTACCCACTGCCTCACGAACTTCTCCCACACTCACAACTGCCTCTTCCGCACTCCTACAAGATGTTATTCCTCCTTGCCCTATACACGAAATCACAGCTTCCCTGTCTTCATCAACATATAACAACTCCTCAAAATATTCCCTCCATCTTCCCGATACCTCTAACTCTCCATTTAATAACTCTCCTCTCCTATTTTTAACTGTCAAATCCATTTGTTCCCTAGGCTTCCTCAACTTATTAATCTCACTCCAAAACTTTTTCTTATTTTCAACAAAATTTGTTGATAACATCTCACCCATTCTCTCATTTTCTCTCTTTTTACATTGCTTGACCACTCTCTTAACCTCTCTTTTTTTCTTCATATACTCTTCCCTCCTTGCATCACTTCTACTTTGTAAAAACCTCTCATATGCTAACTTTTTCTCCTTACTACTCTCTTTACATCATCATTCCACCAATCGCTCTTCTTCCCAATATACAATATATATATATATATATATATATATATATATATATATATATATATATATATATATATATAATACACATATACATATATATATATATATATATATATATATATATATATATATATATATATATATATATATATATACACACATATACATATACCCTCCCTCTTTACCCCTTCCCCTTCTTCCTCTCTCCCCTCCCCCTCTCCTCCCAGTGCAGCACTTTCTCACAAAGAATGAAGTGCTTCGGGCAAACAAACAATTTCTTTTAAAATAACATTCCCAGAAAGAAACGTCTCTGAAAAAGTAATCGTTCCTCCTCGGTGAAAGAACATTTCTGAAAGTGAAATTTAGAAAAGATACGAAACTAAAGAAAATAATTCTCTAAAACAGAATAAAAGAGAATTGTGAGTAAATGGCTGAAAAGAAATTCTTTGTGAAGAGAGAAGCAGAAAGATGGAAATGGATTAATTAATTAGGAAATATTCACCATGAACGTGCTAACAAATGAATAAACGAATGATTATTTAAATTTTAAATATATGAAATATACATCTGGTGTGCGTGTATACTGGTACACAACTTGGTGCATATAACAAGATATACACACAGCTCGTATATACACCGATATATATATATATATATATATATATATATATATATATATATATATATATATATATATATATATATATATATATATATATATATATATATATATATACACACATTCCAGTGTATGTACACCGAAATATACACTCAACTGGCTGTTTATACACCGAGATATACACATAGCTGGGTGTTTATACACGATATACACACCTCTCTATATGCACCCCATGAAAGCCGTTAAGGAAGGTTCCTTGAGGCTAGTGAGAGACTCTTCACTCAAAAAATTGGATTGAACCTAATTGCCTCCTATTTCCCAGGCGCTATGTACCTCCTATGAGTTTAGCACTGGCCTTAAATATAATAAACTAAATAACAACAGAGTTAAGGGTTGGTAAAAGTGAAGCTCGGCAGCATCAAACAAGCAGTATAAAACTAGACAAGATTAGGAAAGTAAGCACCCACTGTTAGGCAGAAAATAGGCTCCGGGGAAATAAAGATACTAGTAGGAAAAAAAGAAGAGACCTGGAGGAAATAAAGACGCTGTGATAGGCGGGAAAACAAGACCTCTGGGAAATAAACACTCACTGGTGGACAGAAGAGAGATCTGTATAAAATTACAGACTCACTGACCTAGGGGAAATAGACCAGAAATGTTGAAGATCTCAAAGAACCAGAGACATTGGTCAATAATATTACAATATATATACAAAAATAGGTAAGTGAACCCCAAAATGTTTGGGAAAAACAAAACAGGACTAATCTTAAATGTTGAAGATCATTCTACTGAAGATCATTCACCCACTGGTGAATGACCTCCAGGCAAGTTTTAGGCGAACTGTGAGTAACAGAGAAGAGGGTGTAGTGCCTAGGGAACAGCAAGGGGGAGGGTGCACTGTATGGTGTAGTGCCTAGGGAACAGCAAGGGAGGAAGGGTGCACTGTAACGTGTAGTGCCTAGGGAACAGCAAGGGGGGAGGTGCACTGTAGGGTGTAGTGCCTAGGGGACAGAAAGGGGAAAGGGTGCACTGTATGGTGTAGTGCCTAGGGAACAGCAAGGGGGAGGGTGCACTGTAGGGTGTAGTGCCTAGGGAACAGCAAGGGGGAGGGTGCACTGTAGGGTGTAGTGCCTAGGTAACAGCAAGGGGAGGGTGCACTGTAGGGTGTAGTGCCTAGGGAACAGCAAGGGGGAGGGTGCACTGTATGGTGTAGTGCCTAGGGAACAGCAAGGGGGAGGGTGCACTGTAGGGTGTAGTGCCTAGGGAACAGCAAGGGGAGGTGCACTGTAGGGTGTAGTGCCTAGGGGACAGCAAGGGGAAGGGTGCACTGTAGGGTGTAGTGCCTAGGGACAGCAAGGAGGAGGGTGCACTGTAGGGTGTAGTGCCCAGTGGAGAGCAAGGGGGAGGGTGCACTGTAGGGTGTAGTGCCTAGGGGACAGCAAGGAGGGAGGGTGCACTGTTGGATGTAGTGCCTAGGGGAGAGCAAGGGGGAGAGTGCACTGTATGGTGTAGTGCCTAGGGGAGAGCAAGGGGGAGAGTGCACTGTATGGTGTAGTGCCTAGGGGAGAGCAAGGGGGGTGCACTGTAGGATGTAGTGCCTAGGGGAGAGCAAGGGGGAGTGCACTGTAGGGTGTAATGCCTAGGGGAGAGCAAGGGGGGAGGGACAGGTAGTGCATTGAATAGCGAGGGGAAGAGTGATAAAAGGAGAAAGAGAGAGGGATGTAGTAAGGTTGGAGAAGAAAAAAGCCTGTCGGTGCTTGCCTCTAGTCTGGAGGCTGGCGATGGAGGGAGGACCTGGCTCTGGTCTGGAGGCTAGAGATGGAGGGAAGACCTGGCTCTGGTCTGGAGGCTGGAGATGGAGGGAGGGTCTGCTGGTGCCTGTCTCTGGCCTGGGGGAGGGAAGGAGGACATGTTGGTACCTGGCTCTGGTCTGGGGGAAAGAGAATGTAAGGGAGAGGGAGGGAGGGAGGACATGTTGGTGCCTGGCTCTTGTCTTGGGGAGCGAGGAGGTAAGGGAGAAGGAGGGATGACATGCTGGTGCCTGGCTCTAGTCTGGGAGAGGGAAGGAGGACATGTTGGTGCCTGGCTCTGGTCTGGAAGAGGGAGGGAGGACATGTTGGTGCCTGGCTCTGGTCTGGGAAAGGAGGGTGGACATGCTGGTGCCTGGCTCTGGTCCTGGGAAGGGAGGAGGTAAGGGAGAAGGAGGGAGGACATGCTGGTGCCTGGCTCTGGTCTGGGAGATAAGACGTGGCCGGGGTTGCCTCCAATATTTACCACCTGGCTGGCCTGGGTCGACGCCGCCCCCCGATATTGAAGTAGAGAGAGGAAGAGGGAAGAGAGTGAAAGAGGACGAGAGGAATGGAGAAGAGGAACAGGCAAACAGAGACAAGAGACTTATAGTTCTTGTCTAGATTCCAGTATAAGAGTTGTGGCTTACCTCTGAACTTTCTTGATCTTCGTTTTGTATGGCTAGATGTGACTGCAACGCAGAGTACTCGAGGATTTGTTATACGTGTGTGTGTGTGTATGGGTGTGGGTGTGTGGGTGTGTGTGTGGGTGTGGGTGTGTGGTGTGT
>WNWK01013613.1:0-54588 GCA_009830355.1 Cherax destructor
AAGTCTTCACCGATGTAAGTCTTCACAGCTGTAAGTCTTCACAGCTGTAAGTCTTCACAGCTGTAAGTCTTCACTGCGATCAGAGTCTCAAAACTCCATACCGCTACGGTCTGGAGTTTTGAGACTCTCTGACCGCGGGTTCTAACCCCACCCGTGGTATGGTTTGTTTGCAATCGTGTCATTACGATTTCGTTAGTCAAATTATCTAACAACATGACTGAAATACATGACTGAAATACAAAGTATTCAGAGAATTACGTAGTGTGGTTAAGATGAGCAATTCTATTCGGAGAGATCAAATTTATAAAGAAGACAACTAAATACACAGATAAAATACTGGGTAGTTAGGAAGTATTTTGTCAGTCGTAGGGTGAATTTAATTATAATCATAGGGGAACACTAAACCCGTAAGATTATACAGCGCATGTGGGGGGGATGAAAGGTATTCAGGCTTAATTCAGGGAACTAGAGCACAGATCCAATTCCCTAGATCAAGAGCTCCTCACCAGTGTCAAGGAACCTCCCTTGAGGGGCGTAGGGTGAAGAGTAAGTGAAACTAGACACGGAAATGATAGAGGAAAATAACATAGCCAGAACAGACAATAGTTGTTATCAGGATCTGAAATTAAGTGTGTGTGTGTGTGTGTGTGTGTGTGGCGTGTGCGTGTGCGTGTGTACTCACATTGTTGTACTCACCTAGTTGTGGTTGCAGGGGTCGAGTCATAGCTCCTGGCCCCGACTCTTCACTGGCCGCTACTGGGTCACTCTCCCTGCGCCATGAGCTTTATCATACCTCTTCTTAAAGCTATGTATGGAGCCTGCCTCCACTACGTCACTTCCTAAACTATTCCACTTCCCGACCACTCTGTGACTGAAGAAATACTTCCTAACATCTCTGTGATTCATCTGAGTCTTCAACTTCCAGCTGTGTCCCCTTGTTGCTGTGTCCCATCTCTGGAACATTCTGTCTCTGTCCACTTTGTCAATTCCTCTCAGTATCTTATATGTTGTTATCATGTCCTCCCTATCTCTCCTGTCCTCCAGTGTCGTCAGGTCGATTTCCCTTAACCTCTCCTCGTAGGACATACCCCTTAGCTCCGGGACTAGTCTTGTTGCAAACCTTTGCACTTTCTCGAGCTTCTTCACGTGCTTGGCTAGGTGTGGGTTCCAAACTGGTGCTGCATACTCCAGTATGGGCCTAACGTACACAGTGTACAGGGTCCTGAACGATTCTTTATTAAGATGTCGGAATGCTGTTCTTAGGTTTGCTAGGCGCCCATATGCTGCAGCAGTTATTTGGTTGATGTGTGCCTCAGGAGATGTACCTGGTGTTATACTCACCCCAAGGTCTTTTTCCTTGATTGAGGTTTGCAGTCTCTGGCCCCCTAGGCTGTATGTCTCTGGATGTTTCGCCAACGTATAATTTGCTGCAGCCATTACAAGGGATTGTGTATACCCCTGCCGTGGATTGAAGCTTTTCCTGTCTGTTACTGGTAATGTCCTTGATGGTGGTGGATGTGGAGGTGGATACTCGGAATGAGGTCTTAGAAAAAATGTTGGAAACTTGTTTGGAAATGACATTACCAGTAACAGACAGGAAAAGCTTCAATCCACGGCAGGGGTATACACAATCCCTTGTAATGGCTGCAGCAAATTATACGTTGGCGAAACATCCAGAGACCTACAAACACGCATTTCAGAACACCAGTACGCAGGCAGATCTGACGACTCAAGAAATGCCTGTGTTCAACACCGAAATTTACACAACCATTTAATCAACTACAGAAACGCAAGACTCATCGCCAGAGAAGACAACACGCAATACCGAAGAATCCTAGAATCATCACTCATCTGTATATCCAAAAACTTCAACCAGAACAACGGCTTCTACAACATAGCTGAACCTATTGCCAAGAAACTTCTTCAACGCTATCCCACCTAGAACTCAAGAATGGTACACTGCAGGTCCTTTAAGTCACACAATGTTATTAACTATCACACTACTTTTAAGACTGTCACATGCAGCTTTCTCCACCTGACCCAGCATTCTCCACCTGACTGTACCCTATATATATCTCCATGTTGCTCATTTTCCAGGTAGATCTGTCTGTGACTCGATAAAGCCCACTGCGTGGGCGAAACGTTGTCAATAAAGGATCACATTATACTGCTTATGTGTTTATTTTTCCATGTCAAGAAACTGGAGGAAGAGCAGAAGTATGCAACGATAATAGTTTCAGAGCAATGGGGTAAGAGCCACGAAGAGAGGCTAAAGGAATTGAATCTAACGACCTGGACAAAAGGACGAAGGGATACATAACATACAAAATTACAAGAGGAACTAATTTGAACAAAAACAGGTACTAAGGAGCAGAGCTGGAAGTTAAAAACACAGATGAGTCACAAAGATATTAGGAAGTATTTCTTCAGTCTCAGGGTCGTGGAAAGACCTCAACGAGGAAGTGGTGGAGGCAGACTTCATACAAGTTTCAAGAGTAGCTACAATAGAACCCATGAGGCTAGGTAGTATATCGACAAGGGCCATTTATAACTAGTATCCAACACATACACAGACCCACACCCAAACACACACACACAACACACACACACACACACACACACACACACACACACACACACACACACACACACGGCAGCAGCAGTCACAGCAGTCATGCGCGTTTTGAGCTCCGCTAAATTGGGTCGTATTGGGTGGTCCTAGGGGGAATCCGAGTGCAACAAACAGGTGTGGGCATAGGCTAAAGTGTCATACTCATTTAAAACCAAAAAGCAGGGAAATACGAGTGATCTCAGAGGAAAAAGACACAGTAAATAGTGAAAGTGCCAGTGAGGGGAGACGGCGTTAGGCCTAACAGTGTTTGCCACACAGCAGGAAGTCGAGAATTTATCGTAGTGAACTATAATGCAGTGGGGAGCATATCTACTGGAGGTACCCAAGTAAGGGACATAAGTGCAAGGCAAGCAGTGAACAATACGGTGATTGCATAAAGTGAGCCCAATAAAAAAGAAGCGAAGAGGTACAATACCCAGCAGGGTGCCACGTCAGGAGAATACCGACAATACAGACACAGCAGACATCGAATGTAATGTACAAAATCCTAGTTGTGGTTTGCAGGTTTGCAGGTTTCTGGCCCTGAGTTGCTGAAGCTGTGGGACAAATCCCTGCTCAGAGGAGCTAACTTATAAGTACAGTTTATAGGTCGGAAGACAAGTCATGGCGCAGGGCTACCAACCAAATGTACACACGTGTACGCATGCCACACACACATACACTTGAAGCAGTCAAGATATAAATGTAGTCCCATAAATTGTTGTGTAGTAGCAACAATATTATTTCCAGTTTATAAGTAGCAACTTTTAGTAGCAGTGCTTAGTAGGATTACAGAATTAGATTTAGAGTAGGTAGACACTGTGGAAGAGGTTCCAAGACGCACACACACACACACACACACTTGAAATAGTCGGGGTGTAGCAGACCATACAGCTGTTCTTGTATTAGCTATTATATTTTTACCAGTTATATAGGAAGTAGTATTCTTTTTAGTTTTTGTAGCTAAGTAAGATAGGAAGAAAATTCAAAGACGTGGGAGGAGCGCAGGCACGGTGAGTCTGAGGTAAACAAACACACGCACACACGCAGTGAGGACAGGCGCACACACACACACACATACACACACGTACGCACCACGGCTGAAGGAATCGTCAGCATACAGAAGGGTGTTCCTAGACTGGGACAGAACAAAAACAGAAAGACAGCAGCTGAGGGAGTGGAGGCAAAATCGAAATGAGCTGGGAAGAGAGAGACAGACAGAATCAGCATAAACCAACCAGAACAGGGAAGAGCAACAGGAGCGAGCACACACAAACCCATTCCCAGAACCCCAAAACCAAACACGCTATCCCAACACAGACCACAATCCACACTTACATCCCCCACCCCTCACTATGCAGTAGAATCCCCCAGCACACCGCCAGGGCCCCCACCCCCACAGACCCCCAAAACACAGTGTTGGAGAGGAAACTGAATGTATGATACACGAACGCAGATGGAATAACGAATAAGTGGGAGGAGTGGCATAAAAGGATCAAAGAGGCATCACCGGACATCATAGCCCTCACTGAAACAAAGCTCACAGGGATGATAACAAATGCCATCTTTCCAACGGGATACCAGATCCTGAGGAAAGACAGAGGGAACAGAAAGGGTGGAGGAGTGGCACTGCTGATCAAAAACAGATGGGATTTTGATGAGCTGGAGAGAGGGGACAAAGGAGAAGCAGGAGATTGTATAATAGGAACACTTCAGTCCAGAGGTCCAAAGGTGATAATTGCAGTGATGTATAACCCACCACAGAACAGCAGGAGACCAAGGCAAGAGTATGATGAGAGTAATAGAGCGATGGTTGACACACTGGCCGAATTGGTCAGAAGGGCTCATGCGAGCAGGGCGAAGCTACTGATCATGGGTGACTTCAACCATAAGGAAATCGATTGGGAGAACTTAGAACCACATGGGGGCCAAGAAACATGGAGGGCTAAAATGATGGAGGTGGTACTGGAAAATCTCATGTACCAACATGTAAGGGACAATACCAGAGAGAGAGAGGGGAGGACGAGCCAGCGAGACTGGACATAGTATTCACCCTGAGTAGCGCAGATATTGAGGACATCACACATGAAAGCCACCTTGGGGCCAGTGATCATATGGTTCTAAGCTTTGACTACATAGTAGAGTTACAAGTGGAGGGGGCAGCAGGAAGGGCTGCACAAATGAAGCCAAACTACAAGAAAGGTGACTACGTGGGCATGAAGAACTTCCTGCACGGAGTTCAGTGGGACAGAGAGCTGGCAGGGAAGTCGGTAAACGAGATGATGGAATATATGACAACAATTTGCACGGAAGCTGAGGAGAGGTTTATACCCACAAACCTACTGGAGTTCTATGACAGGGTGACAGCAGTAAGACAAGAGAGAGAGGGGTGGGTAGATTGCATATTCTTGGACTGTAAGAAGGCGTTTGACACAGTCCCACACAAGAGATTAGTGCAGAAGCTGGAGGACCAGGCAGGGATAACAGGGAAGGCACTACAATGGATCAGGGAATACCTGTCAGGAAGACAGCAGCGAGTCATGGTCCGTGGCGAGGTGTCAGAGTGGGCGCCGGTGACGAGTGGGGTTCCACAGGGGTCAGTCCTAGGACCGGTGCTGTTTCTGGTGTTTGTGAACGACATGACGGAAGGAATAGACTCCGAAGTGTCCCTGTTTGCAGATGATGTGAAGTTGATGAGAAGAATTCAATCGGAAGAGAACCAGGCAGAACTACAAAGGGATCTGGATAGGCTGCAAGCCTGGTCCAGCAATTGGCTCCTGGAGTTCAACCCAACCAAGTGCAAAGTCATGAAGATTTGGGAAGGGCAAAGAAAACCGCAGACGGAGTACAGTCTAGGGGGCCAGAGACTACAAACTTCAATCAAGGAAAAAGATCTTGGGGTGAGTATAACACCAGGAACATCTCCTGAGGCGCACATCAACCAAATAACTGCTGCAGCATACGGGCGCCTAGCAAACCTAAGAACAGCATTCCGACATCTTAATAAAGAATCGTTCAGGACACTGTACACTGTGTACGTTAGGCCCATACTGGAGTATGCAGCACCAGTTTGGAACCCACATTTATCCAAGCACGTAAAGAAACTAGAGAAAATGCAAAGGTTTGCAACAAGACTAGTCCAGGAGCTAAGGGATATGTCCTACGAGAAGAGGTTAAGGGAAATCGACCTGACGACACTGGAGGACAGGAGAGATAGGGGGGACATGATAATGACATATAAAATACTGAGAGGAATTGACAAGGTTGACAGAGACAGAATGTTCCAAAGATGGGACACAGCAACAAGGGGACACAGTTGGAAGTTGAAGACTCAGATGAATCACAGGGATGTTAGGAAGTATTTCTTCAGTCACAGAGTAGTCGGGAAGTGGAATAGCTTGGGAAGCGATGTAGTGGAGGCAGGTTCCATACACAGCTTTAAGAAGAGGTATGATAAAGCTCATGGCGCAGGGAGAGTGACCCAGTAGCGGCCAGTGAAGAGGCGGGGCCAGGAGCTATGTCTTGACCCCTGCAACCACAACTAGGTGAGTACAACTAGGTGAGTACACACACAGTTAGGCCTAGCATCTTGACCAGTAACCCACTAACCGTTTCCCTCCATACCCCGTAATCCTCCCACGCATACACACACACATACACACACACACACACACACACACACACATATGCTCACACACATGCACACACTCTTAGTAGCACTATCAGGTTATAGAACTAGTACTAGTAAAATCCTAGAAACATATCTCCGCCCCCGCTCTCTCCCTCCCTTTCTCTCTCACACGTGCACCCTCCCTCTCTCCCTCTCCCTCTCTATACCTCCCCTTCTCCCTCACACACACACCCTCCCCCCTCTCTCTCCCTCCCCCTCTCTATACCTCCCTCTCCCCCTCTCCCTCCCTCTCTCCCTCTCCTCCTCTCTATACCTCTATACCTCCCTCTCCCCATCTCCCCTCCCAATCCCTCCGTCTCCCTCTCCCTACCTCTCCCTATCCCTCTCCATACCTCTCTAGTACTAGCAAAATTCTAGCTTAATATTTAGCAGAGTAGTCCAAACTTTCTGATAACCTATTTCCCCTCCCTGCTCTCTCCCTTCCTTTCTCCCTCAAACGCACACCCCCTCTCCCTCTCCCTCTCTATACCCCCTCTACCTCTCTATACCCCCTCTCCCCTATCTCCTTCCCTTCTCCCTCACACACAAACCTCCCCCTCTTTCCCTCCCCTCTCTATACCTACCTCTCCCCCTCTCTATACATCCTCTCCCCCTCTCTATACCTCCCTCTTCCCCCATCTCCCCCTCCATATCCCTCCCTCTCCCTCTCCCCACCTCTCCCTATCTCTCTCCCTCTCCCTACCTCTCTCTCTCACTCCCCCTCTCCCTCCCTCTCTCTCTCTCCCACCCCCCTCTTCCTCCCTCTCCCTCTATCTCTCTACCTCCCTCCATCTCTCTACCTTCCCCTCTCTCCCTCTACCTATCTCTCTTCCTACCTCTCTGCCTCCCTCTCTCTCTCCCTCTCCCTCTCGCTCTCTTTCTCTCTCCCTCTATCCACCCTATTCTACATTTCCTCTAAGCTATCTCTCTCCCCCATTCTTATCCTTTCTCCGTTTCTCCCTCACCTTCTTCCCTACCCCTCTTCTTTCTCCCTTCTCCTGACACCTCAATACATCCACAAGGGACTCAGTGGGAAGATGGGTGGCTCAGAGAGGGCGTCAACAAGGAGGAAGATGGCCGAACAGGTATGGCCACAGTGGGAGGAGATCTCTAGAAGGGAGAAGGAATGGGAGAGGAAGATATTGGTAATCACCGAGGAGCTCAATGAAAGGGAAAAGGAATGGGAGAGGAAGCTATTGGTGATCAGTGAGGAAATGGAGAAGAGGATAGCTGAGGAGAGTAGAAAATGGGTAATGCAAGCTAAGAAGGCAGAAGCCAAGATCCAGACCCTAGAAGTGAAGCTGCAGGGACTGACACAGAATAGAGACAATAGTACCTGGCAGGAAACGACGCTTGGAGCTGGTGCACCAGGCATAGCCAAAGGGAATGAGGAGAAAGGAGGAGAACTCTTGTATGCACATTCACTGGCAGACACGCATGGGGCCCGAAGCAAGACGAGCAGGGTAACAACACACGAGAGGGATATAGAAGAAGCAGCCAGGGTCAAGAAGATCACCACAGGAACACTGAATGAGAGCACAGAAACAACACATGAGAGGGTAGACAAAGCAGCAGACACGCTAAACACGGAGACCCCAACAACACACTGCAGCGGACAGGGACGTATGAGCAGACCGGACACGCAAAGGAACACAGGGAATACATCCATAATAGCACCGGGAGAGGCTAATGCAACTTTGACAAGGCAATGGGAGACACAGTGGGAGGAGGAAAGGGAGAAGTCGATCTTTATCTATGGCTTGAAGGAAGTCGAAGGGGACACCCACGACAGAAGGAAACAGGAGAAGAAAGAAAAGATCGATGGTATCATGCTAGCAATAGGGGTAGAATCATCCCAAGTGACAAATTTTCGGAGAATCGGGTGGTACACAAAGGGAAGAAATCGACCCCTCAAGGTAATATTCAAGGCAGAATCAGCCCGCACCATGATCCTGCAAGAGAAAGCTCGGCTGAGGACGAACCATGGGTACCGGAATGTATACCTAGATCGGGACAGAACACAGGAAGAAAGGGAGGCCCGGAGGGAGAAGATAAGAAGGAGAAGAGAGGAGGGAGGGGAAACAGCGAGATACGGAGGACACCAAGACCAAGCAGGACAAACACACACACTGGAAGTACCCTCAGCGGGCCTCAAATCACAAACAACCCACGTCAACCATACACTCTAGCACCACACCCACTTATCAGGCCCCCTGTCCCCACCCTAGCAAACGAAAACCCACCGTCACAGTTAACCCCCACCCCCACCCCAAACTGCACCCCACTAGCCCATACCCCAACCATACAATCCCCCCCACCCATGCTGCAACCCCCTACGGGCACCCTGCACCACACCCCCAACCCACCAAGATCTCCCCAGGGACACAGTATTGGAAACAAGGTTGAAGGTTTGGTACACAAACGTGGATGGAATTACGAATAAGTATGAAGAGTGGAATGAAAGAATAGATGAGGCATCCCCAGACATCATAGCGGTCACTGAAACTAAACTAAATGAAACAGTAACAGATGCAATCTTCCCACAGGGATATCAGATCCTGAGGAAAGATAGGAGGAGCAGGGGGGAAGGAGGGGTCGCACTGCTTGTAAGGCACCGTTGGAGATTCGAGGAAATGGTAGGAATGGAGGTGGGTAGAGAACGGGACTTCATAGTAGGTACCATCCAGTCTGGAGAGCATAAGATAGTCATTGCAGTGATGTATAACCCACCACAGAACTGCAGGAGGCCAGGAGAAGAATACGATGAGAACAACAGAGCGATGGTGGACACCCTGGCGGAGGTGGCAAGAAAAGCACACATGAGCAGAGTGAAGCTACTGGTCATGGGAGATTTCAACCACAGGGAGATCGACTGGGAGAACCATGAACCACGTGGGGGTCCAGAAACTTGGAGAGCCAAGATGATGGACGTGGTACTGGAAAACCTGATGCACCAACATGCCAGGGACACGACCAGAGAGAGAGGAGAAGATGAACCAGCAAGACTGGCCCTTGTATTCACCCTGAATTGCTCAGACATTGAAGGCATAATGCACGAGAGCCCCCTGGCAGCCAGTGACCATATGGTGCTTAGCTTTGAGTACATTGTAGAGCTACAGGTGGAGAGGGAAAACAGTACCGATAGAGACAAACCAGACTTTAAAAGAGGAAACTACACGGGCATGAGGAATTTCCTGCAGGACGTTCAGTGGGAAAGGGAAATGGAAGGGCTGACAATAAATGAAATGATGGAATACGTAGGGGCAAAGTGCAAGGAGGCAGAGGAACGGTTTATACCCAGAGGCAAAGGATTAAATGGGAAGGCCAGAAAGAGCCCCTGGTTTACCGAAAGGTGCAGGGAGGCAAAGACTCAGAGTATCAGAGAATGGAAATGGTACAGAAGGCAAAGAACCCAAGTAAACAAAGAGATTAGTAAAAGAGCTAGAAACGAGTATGAACAAGTACGGAGGGAGGCCCAGAAACAGTACGAAAATGACATAGCATCGAAAGTTAAGTCCGACCCGAAACTGATGTACAGTCACATCAGAAGGAAGACAACAGTCAAGGACCAGGTGATAAGGCTGAGGAGAGAAGATGGGGAACTCACAGGTAATGATCAAGAGGTATGTGAGGAGCTCAACTTGAGGTTTAAGGAAGTATTCACAATGGAGGAAGGAAGGCAGCTGGGTAGACAGGACGGGGTTCGTCACCAACAAGGGATGTACCACGTGCTAGAGGACATACACACAACTGAGGAGGAAGTGAAGCAGTTACTCAGTGACCTCGATACCTCAAAGGCGATGGGTCCGGACAATATCTCCCCGTGGGTTCTTCGGGAAGGAGCTGAGGTACTGAGTGTGCCACTTACCATAATATTCAACACATCCCTTGAAACTGGGCAGCTACCTGAGGTATGGAAGAAGGCCAACGTAGTCCCCATTTTTAAAAAAAGAGACAGAAAAGAGGCACTAAACTATAGACCGGTGTCACTTACGTGTATAGTGTGCAAAGTCCTGGAGAAAATCATCAGGAAAAGAATGGTGGGACACCTTGAGCTGAACAGGATAATAAACACCAGACAGCACGGATTCCGGGAAGGCAAATCCTGTGTAACAAACCTCCTAGAGTTCTATGATAAAGTATTCAGAGGTAAGGCAGGAGAGAGAAGGGTGGGTTGATTGCATTTTCCTGGACTGCAGGAAAGCCTTCGACACAGTTCCTCACATGAGATTAGTGAAGAAGTTGGAAGAACAAGCAGGTATAACAGTAAGGGCACTGGAATGGAAATACCTCAAAGGGAGGCAACAATGGGTCATGGTGCGTGGTGAGGTATCACAGTGGGCGCCTGTGACGAGCGGTGTACCGCAGGGGTCAGTCCTAGGACCAGTGTTATTCCTGGTATATATAAATGACATGACGGACGGGATAGACTCAGAAGTGTCTCTATTCGCGGATGATGTGAAAATAATGAGGAGAATCACATCGGAAGAGGACCAAGCAGGGCTGCAAACAGACCTGGACTAGCTCGACATCTGGTCTAGCAATTGGCTTCTCGAATTCAATCCCTCCAAATGGAAAGTCATGAGGATCGGAGAAGGGCAAAGAAGACCGCTGACAGAGTACAAGCTAGGCGGACAAAGGCTACAAACCTCGGCAAAGAAGAAAGACCTTGGAGTGAGTATAACGCCAAGCACGTCTCCGGAGGCACACATCAACCAGATAACTGCGGCAGCATATGGGCGACTGGCAAACCTAAGATTAGCGTTCCGTTACCTTAACAAGAAATCGTTCAAGACACTGTATACCGTGTACGTCAGGCCAATACTAGAACATGCAGAACCAGTCTGGAACCCACACCTGGTCAAGCACGTAAAGATACTAGAGAAAGTGCAAAGGTTTGCGACAAGGTTAGTTCCACAACTCAAGGGTCTGTCTTATGAAGAAAGGTTGAGGGAAATAAGACTAACAACACTGGAGGAAACAAGGGTCAGAGGAGACATGATAACGACATACAAAATACTGCGGGGAATTGACAAGGTAGACAGTGACAGGATGTTCCAGAGAGGGAACACAGAAACAAGGGGAAACAACTGGAAGCTGAAGACTCAGATGAGTCAAAGGGATGTTAGGAAGCATTTCTTCAGCCACAGAGTAGTCAGGAAGTGGAATAGTCTAGAGAAAGATATAGTGGAGGCAGGAACCATTCATAGTTTTAAGAAAAGGTATGATAAAGCTCATGGAGCAGGGAGAGCAGAGACCCAGTAGCAGACAGCGAAGTGGCGGGGCCAGGAGGTAAGTCTCGACCCCTGCAACTACAATTAGGTGAGTACACACACACACACACAAGTACGTCAAGAAATTAGAGAAAGTGCAAAGGTTTGCAACAAGACTAGTCCCAGAGCTAAGGGGATTGTCCTACGAAGAAAGGTTAAGGGAAATCGGCCTGACGACACTAGAGGACAGGAGGGTTAGGGGAGACATGATAACGACATATAAAATACTGCGAGGAATAGATAAGGTGGACAGAGACAAGATGTTCCAGAGAGGGGACACAGAAACAAGGGGTCACAATTGGAAGTTGAAGACTCCTATGAGTCAAAGGGATGTTAGGAAGTATTTCTTCAGTCATAGAGTTATCAGGAAGTGGAATAGCCTAGAAAGCGACGTAGTGGAGGCAGGAACTACACATAGTTTTAAGACGAGGTTTGATAAAGCTCATGGAGCAGGGAGAGAGAGGACCTAGTAGCAATCAGTGAAGATGCGTGGCCAGGAGCTATAACTCGACCCCTGCAACTACAAATAGGTGAGTACAAATAGGTGAGTACACACACACACACATATACAACAGGCCTAGTGTCTAATCGACATGTGCCTAGAACAAAATGATAACTAACACACACACACACCCCAACACACACACCCAAACACACACACACACACCCCAACACCCCCTCCAACACACACCTCAACACACACACCCCAACACGCACCCCAACACACGCACCTCAACACACGCACCCCAACACACGCACCCCAACACACACACACCGTGGGAATATGGGCGGCTCAGGGAGAGGGGTGTCAACAAGGGGGAGAATGGCCGATCAGGGAAGGCCACAGTGGGAGGAGGAATTCCTCAAAAGGGAGAAGGAATGAGAGAGGAAGATATTGGAGTTCAGCGAGGGAATGGAGAAGAGGATAGCTGAGGAGAATAGAAAATGGGAAATGCGAGTCAAAAAAGCAGAAGCTAAGATCCGGATCTTAGAGGAGAAGCTGCAGGGAATGCCACAGAATAGAGACAAATGTACCTGGCCAGAAACGACGCTCAGAGCCTGTGCACCAGACACAGCCAAAGGGAATGATGAGAAAAAAGGAGAACTCTTGTATGCACAGGTACTGGCAGACACAAGTGGGGCCCGAAGCAAGACGAGCGGGATACCAACAACACACCAGAGAGACATAGATGAAGCAGACAGGGACAAGAAGAGCACCTCAGCAACATCAAATGAGAGCACAGTAACAACACATGAGAGGGTAAATAAAGCAGCAGACGCACTAAACGTGGTGACCCCAACAACACAATGCAGCAGACAGGGAAGTATGAGCAGGGCGGTCACACAAAAGAACACAGGGGACACAAACATGACAGCAATGGCAATGGGAGACACAGTGGTAGGAGGAAATTGAGAAGTCGATCTTTATCTATGGCCTGAAGGAAGTCGAAGGGGACACTCACGACAGAAGAAAACAGGAGGAGAAAGAAAGGATCGAAGGTATTATGCTGGCAATAGGGGAGACACGTCCCAAGTGACAAATTTTCGGAGAATCGGGTGGTACACAAGGGGAAGAAATCGACCTCTCAAGGTAATCTTCAAAGCAGAATCAGCCCGCACCACGATCCTGCAGGAGAAAGAACGGCTGAGGACAAATCAGGGGTACCGGAATGTATAACTAGATCGGGACAGAACGCAGGAAGAAAGGGAGGCCCGGAAGGAGCAGATAAGAAGGCGAAGAGAGGAGAGAGAGGAGACAGCGAGATACGGAGGACACCAAGCCCAAACAGGACAAGCACACACACTGGAAGTACCCACGGTGGGCCTCAAATCACAAAAACCCCACGACACCCATACACTTTTAACACCACACACACTCAGCAGTCCCTTTGTCCCCACCCCAGCAACCCAAAACCCACCATCACAGCTACCCCCACCCCCACCACAAACTCCACCCCACCAACCCATACCCCAACCATACAATCCCCCCCACCCATGCTGCAACCCCCTATGGGCACCCTGCACCCCCCCAACCCACAAAGATCTCCCCAGGGCTACAGTATTGGAAACAAGGTTGAAGGTTTGGTACACAAATGCGGATGGAATTACGAACAAGTATGAAGAGTGGAATGAAAGAATAGGTGAGGTGTCCCCAGACATCATAGCTGTCACAGAAACTAAACTAAATGAGACAGTATCAGATGCAATCTTCCCACAGGGATATCAAATCCTGAGGAAAGAGAGAAGTAGCACGGGGGAGGAGGGGTCGCACTGCTTGTAAGGAACCGCTGGAGATTCGAGGAAATGGAAGACTTCATAGTAGGTACCATCCTGTCTGGGGAGCACAAGATAATCATTGCAGTGATGTATAACCCACCAAAGAACTGCAGGAGGCCAGGTGAGGAATATGATGAGAACAACAGAGCGATGGTGGACACTCTGGCGGAGGTGGCAAGAAAACCGCACATGAGCAGAGCGAAGCTACTGGTCATGGGCGATTTCAACCACAGGGAGATCGACTGGGAGAACCAAGAACCACGTGGGGGTCCAGAAACTTGGAGAGCCAAGATGATGGATGCGGTACTGGAAAACCTGATGCACCAACATGTCAGGGACACGACCAGAGTGAGAGGAGAAGATGAACCAGCAAGACTGGACCTTGTATTCACCGTGAACAGCTCAGATATTGAAGACATAACACATGAGAGCCCCCTGGGAGCCAACGACCATATGGTGCTGAGCTTTGAGTACATTGTAGAGCTACAGGTGGAGAGGGAAAACAGTACAGAAAGAGACAAACAAGATTTTGAAAGAAGGAACTACACAGGCATGAAGATTTTCCTGCAGGAGGTTCAGTGGGAAAGGGAAATGGACGGATAGACAATAAGTGAAATGATGGAATACGTAGGGGCAAAGTGCAAGGAGGCAGAGGAACTGTTTATACCCAGAGGAAAAAGATTAAATGGGAAGGCCAGAAAGAGCTCCTGGTTTACCCAAAGGTGCAGGGAGGCAAAGACCAAGAGTGTCAGAGAATGGAAAAGGTACAGAAGGCAAAGAACCCAAGTAAACAAAGAGATTAGTAGAAGAGCTAGAAACGAGTATGCACAGGTACGGAGGGAAGCCCAGAAACAGTACGAAAATGACATAGCATCGAAAGTTAAGTCCGACCTGAAACTAATGTACAGTCACATCAGAAGGAAGACAACACTTAAAGACCAGGTGATAAGGCTGAGGAGAGAAGATGGGGAACTCACAAGTAACGATCAAGAGGTATGTGAGGAGGTCAACTTGAGGTTTAAGGAAGTATTCACAGTGGAGGAAGCAAGGCAGCTGGGTAGACAGGATGGGGTGTGCCACCAACAAGGGATGTATCAAGCGCTAGAGGGCATACACACAACTGAGGAGGAGGTGAAGCAGTTACTCAGTGACCTTGATACCTCAAAGGCGATGGATCCGGACAACATCTCCCCGTGGGTTCTTCGGGAAGGAGCTGAGGTACTGAGTGTGCCACTTACCATAATATTCAACACATCCCTTGAAAATGGGCAGTTACCTGAGGTATGGAAGAAGGCCAACGTAGTCCCCATCTTTAAAAAAAGGAGACAGAAAAGAGGCACTAAACTATAGACCGGTATCACTTACATGTATAGTGTGCAAAGTCCTGGAGAAAATCATCAGGAAAAGAATGGTTGAGCACCTCGAGCTAAACAGGATAATAAACACCAGGCAGCACGGATTCTGGGAAGGCAAATCCTGTGTAACAAACCTCCTAGAGTTCTATGATAAAGTAACAGAGGTAAGGCAAGAGAGAGAAGGGTGGGTTGATTGCATTTTCCTGGACTGCAGGAAGGCCTTCGACACAGTTCCTCACATGAGATTAGTAAAGAAGCTGGAAGAACAAGCACGTATAACAGGAAGGGCACTGGAATGGATCAGGGAATACCTCACAGGGAGGCAACAACGGGTCATGGTGCGTGATGAGGTATCACAGTGGGCACCTGTGACGAGCGGCGTTCCGCAGGGGTCAGTCTTAGGACCAGTGTTATTCTTGGTATATGTAAATGACATGACAGATGGGATAGACTCAGAAGTGTCTCTGTTCGCAGATGATGTGAAATTAATGAGGAGAATCACATCGGAGGAGGACCAAGCAGGACTTCAAACAGACCTGGACAAGCTTGACATCTGGTCTAGCAAATGGCTTCTCGAGTTCAATCCCACCAAATGCAAAGTCATGAAGATCAGAGAAGGGCAAAGAAGACCGCTGACAGAGTACAGGCTAGGCGGACAAAGGCTACAAACCTCGGAAAAGGAGAAAGACCTTGGGGTGAGTATAACGCCAAGCACGTCTCCGGAGGCACACATCAACCAGATAACTGCGGCAGCATATGGGCGACTGGCAAACCTATGATTAGCGTTCCGTTACCTTAACAAGGACTCGTTTAGACACTGTACACCGTGTACGTCAGGCCCATACTAGAATATGCAGCACCAGTCTGGAACCCACACCTGGTCAAACACATAAAGAAACTAGAGAAAGTGCAAAGGTTTGCGACAAGGTTAGTTCCACAACTCAGGGGTCTGTCCTATGAAGAAAGGCTGAGGGAAATAGGACTAACAACACTGGAGGAAAGAAGGGTCAGAGGAGACATGATAACGACATACAAAATACTGCGGGGAATCGACAAGGTAGACAGTGACAGGATGTTCCAGAGAGGGAACACAGAAACAAGGGGACACAACTGGAAGCTGAAGACTCAGATGAGTCAAAGGGATGTTAGGAAGCATTTCTTCAGCCACAGAGTAGTCAGGAAGTGGAATAGTCTAGAGAAAGATATAGTGGAGGCAGGACCCATACATAGTTTTAAGACAAGGTATGATAAAGCTAATGGAGCAGGGAGAGCAGAGACCCAGTAGCGGACAGCGAAGAGGCGGGGCCAGGAGCTGAGTCTCGACCCCTGCAACCACAATTAGGTGAGTACACCCCAACACACACACACACACACACACACACACACACACTCCCCAACACACACACACACACCCCAATACACACACACCCCAACACATACACACACCCCAACACACACACACCAAACACACACCCCAACACACACACACACACACCAACACACATACACACACCCCAACACATACACACACACCAAAACACACACACACACCCCAAAACACACACACACACACCAAAACACACATACACCCCAAAACACACACACACACCCCAACACACACACACCTAATTGTAGGTAAGTACAATTAGGTGAGTACATACACACACCCCAGTGATCTTGGGGTGGTGGGCAAGTGAAAAACCCTACCCAGTGATCTTAGGGTGGTGGGCAAGTGAAAAACACTACCCAGTGATCTTAAGGTGGTGGGCAAGTGAAAAACACTACCCAGTGATCTTGGGGTAGAGGTCAAGTGAAAAACACTACCCAGTGATCTTAGGGTGGTGGTCAAGTGAAAAACACTACCCAGTGAACTTGGGGTGGCGGGCAAGTTAATAACACTACCCAGTGATCTTGGGGTAGTGGGCAAGTGAAAAACACTACCCAGTGATCTTGGGGTAGTGGGCAAGTGAAAAACACTACCCAGTGATCTTAAGGTGGTGGGCAAGTGAAAAACACTACCCAGTGATCTTAGGGTGGTGGGCAAGTGAAAAACACTACCCAGTGATCTTGGGGTGGTGGGCAAGTGAAAAACACTACCCAGGGACGCTGCTAGACGGGCCAGCCCAGGCTGATGCCTGGAATATGTCACTTGCGTGAGCGTCCTCCCAATACTGATAAATGACTGACTTTATCATTGGTGGATTCCCTTCTGGCTGCCTCATTTTCTGCCTTCTCTTACCTTCGTTTTATTCTCTTTTTTTACTTCCTTTCAAGGAGGGTGCCATGATGTTGGTGAGGGGCTTTTGATCGAAGT
This sequence comes from Cherax destructor, assembly GCA_009830355.1. NCBI lineage: Eukaryota > Metazoa > Arthropoda > Malacostraca > Decapoda > Parastacidae > Cherax > Cherax destructor. The sequence goes on from WNWK01013613.1 coordinate 17,501, forward strand.
GGAACTGGAGCTTTCCCTTTACCCTCCATAGAAATTATTTTTTTACTCCCATTAGCAATAGTTTTGTAAAATTTTAAGACACAGGTTATGTACCTTGATTATTTCTCCTTTTCGTATATATGTTGCTTATTTATTTAATATTGTTGCGTTTTATAAGTATTTCTTGTATTTGAGCCAAGATTACTAAACATGACTTCGTATCCATTCGTAGTGCATTAAACCCCTTAACATAACCATCTTGCTTTATTAAATCAATTTATTGTTATTATTGCTTATTTCCAAACATTTATTTTCCCAATATAAATAAATTTCTCTATTTCAATTTACTTCGTGTTTTCAAAAGTTTTATAATTTTTCAAATCTTTTTCTGCAAATATGACACATTTAATTTGTATTCACTCCCTCTCCGTGAGTGGAACAACACACAGACAACCCGCCATAGAAGAGAGGAGCTTACCACAATGTGTGTCTTTGTAAATGGTCCAAGTCAGACCAAAACGTCGTCGTAAGCTCCTCTCTTCTATGTGAGGGTTATTTGTATACAGCATCAATTTTTCTAACAAAGTTCTTTGCCTACGATCATGTAATTATGGTAACACGGAATTTCCTGGCAGTTGGATTGGGCGTGATGGCAATATTAATTTGCCTCCAGAACCTAACGATAAATCACTCCATACTGGAATATATGATGGCATCTAGAAAGTCTCACCGACAATGTTGTCCAATATTATGTATTATACATTATTATTTTATTATTAATATTAGCATTTTATTATTATTAATATTATTATTTTATTTTTAATATTAATAATAATAATAATAATATTATTATTATTATTATTATTATTATTATTATTATTATTATTATTATATTAATTATTATTATTATTAATATTATTATCTATTTTTAAATTATTAATATTATTTTTATATTATTATTATTAAATTTTTATTATTATTTTATTTTTATATATTAATAATATTATTATTATATTATTATTATTATTAATTACAATAGGTGTATTTATATATAACCTAAACTAAATTATTACCCTAAAATCAGTCTAAACTATGTATGAGCTATAATGAAAACAAATTATTTAGAATTCTTCCTAAAATCACAAGATTATTAAACCTAATCTGTTTATCTGAAGAAACCTTAATCATTTTAAAGAAAATTCTGAGAAAGCACTAAGATATAGTTCCAAACTCAAATCAACAATAAACAGACCCTAAAGTTCAAGAAGAATGATACATAAAGAAACACAAAGACTTACAGGCAACACTCAACTCGCAAAGATAGATTAACTGCAGGAGCTTGAAATCATCTGTGACTTTCACCGACGTTGATTTTACTATTCGTCGACTTAGTTACTGTCATGTGATAGCGAGCACTTTCTGTCGATTTTACTATATAGACCTTTTGAGCACTTCTGTCATGTGTATGCACTGGATACGAAATCATTGACTGGAGAAAAGTTTATACGTGAAAGATAAGGTCAAAGAAAAAACAAACACTATCATAACTTGGGAAGTTCATCAAGGGAAGCTGTGGTCTGTGTCTCATCTCTATTGAAGAACTGACTCCATTTAATAGAGATGTCTTAATTCTAGTGAAAGGCTTTTCATAAACCCATCTGGATCTTCGCTTCTTTAATTCCTACCTAATTATCTCCTCTTCTCCAGACTCTGTATGACCAATACAATACTTAGAACCTCCCCACGAGTGTATAATTTTGAAAGGAGTTCTCCCAGAAAAAAGCGTAGTATATTGACTCCCAGTTGTTTTACTTAGGTCGCCTCATTACAGCGTGGACGGACGCCTGCCAAGTATATTAAGAGTGCTTTTATGATTTAACGAGCCCCTGTAGAAAGTTGAGCAAGTTAATTCCTAAATGAGCTGCCGTAATCTTCTTAGCGATCAAGGCAGCGGAGAAGTCTGTGATGTTGAGCTTTAGTGCTAATTTGTTCCTCGTTACTGCCATGAATACTACCCACAACCTGGAGTGGGTGGGTGGTTGTGGGCACCATGTGTGTCTGACGACCCCTGGATACCATAGCTTTCACGGATACCACGGATACCATAGCTTTCATGTATGTAATCAGAGGATTACATACATGTTTTGCAAAAATATTTCATTTATGTAACACAATGAGCAATCATGTTCATTTTGGCGTCATGGCTATATCTTGTGTCATATCTATCATATATCACTATATATATAGAGGTGTACCATACACAAAATTAATGCGCTTTATTATTTTTATAAATATAGATGATTAAGTTATTTGATTACTCTTTTATACACTGCATAATTTATTTTGATTTGATTGTTAAAAAATATTTTAAATTGCACGAATCCTTTGAAACTGAAACTGTCATTCTGAAACTGTCATTCTGAAACTGTCATTCTGAAACTGTCATTCTGAAACTGTCATTCTGTCGGGAAATATTCGAAAAAAAATATTTTGTCTTACCAAAATGTTAGGATTATTTTGCAGATTGTTTTCAGCCTAATTTTTTTTTTTTGCGCTCAGTACTTACGGAGATATAGAGGCGTAAAGTTGGCAGAAAATGAGCCACGTATGGCAACAGTGGTGAATGCCACTCACCAGGTATATTTTCATTTACTCCCATTCGAAGGTTTCTTGTATTTTCATTTGTTTTCCTTTTCTAAGTAACTTATGTGGCCGGTGAGACCAAAGTAAGGTACAATGTACATATATACACTCGTTGTATGCAACACAATAACCGCACAAACATTATTATCATTATATTGTTTACAAAACATGTTTACACAAACCAGCAATACAAAATTGTTTTTATTACTATTGTTCTATAATATATATACATATGTACAGTCACTGGACATGTTCATAGAAGTTCTGCAGCTTGTGGAAGTCTTTGAAACATGGTTCTATGCACAGTGGTCTTTTACACTCCTCACTCATACAACGAGTGTCTGCATTTTTGTGGGCGTTTTTTTGTATATGCACAGACAAAACATCTCTTGTGAGCAGTTTTCTTCAAAGTAGCAGCAGGCAGTTGTGTCAGGTAGTTATCCTAGGTTGATGGTCGTCTGGGTCGTCATTCCTTCCTTTATACCTTCCTTCCTACATTCCTTCTTACCTTCCTTCCTACATTACTTCCTTCCTTCCTTCCTACCTACCTACCTTCCTTCCTTCCTTCCTACCTACCTTCCTTCCTTCCTTCCTTCCTACCTACGTTCCTTCCTTACTACCTTTCATCTCGTCCTTCCTTCCTTCATTCTGGTTTCTATATATCACACATAGTCACTGGACACGTGCCTAGAACTCCTATTAGCTTCTGGAAGCTGGTTCTTGTTTCTGGGTCGTCATTCCTTTCCTCCTTTATTCCTTCATTCCTACCTTCCTTCCTACCTTCCTTCCTGCCTTCCTTCCTGCCTTCCTTCCTACATGCCTTCCTACATTCCTTCCTTCATACATTCCTTCCTTCCTACATTCCTTCCTTCCTACATTCCTTCCTTCCTACATTCCTTCCTTCCTACATTCCCACCTACCTACCTTCCTTCCTTTCATTTCCTGCTTTCTTCCTTCTGGTTTCTATATACGTATACACATATATAGTCACTTGACACTTCATAGAACTGATAATAGCTTCTGGAAGCTGGTTGTTGTGAGTGTGTGGACTTATAAATATGCTGTGTCAGGGTGCGGCTGCTGTCAAAATGACATATTATACCATCATTCTCCACCCTCACTGCCTTGTCAACACCCATGGGGGTCCTATGCTCTTCTTCCCCACAGTCCTTCCTACCTACTTACGTACCTACCTACTTACCTACCTACTTATTTACCTACTTACTTACCTACTTACTTATTTTCTTTCATTCTTTTTTCTCTCTTCCTTCTGGTATCCTGGGCATTGCTTTCGGTCACAAACTCCTCAAAACCATGAAATTCATCTTCACTGACACTTCCATCTGTGTTAGAGCTATCACTGTGTTAGAGCTATCACTGTGTTAGAGCTATCACTGTGTTAGAGCTATCACTGTGTTAGAGCTATCACTGTGTTAGAGCTATCACTGTGTTAGAGCTATCACTGTGTTAGAGCTATCACTGTGTTAGAGCTATCACTGTGTTAGAGCTATCACTGTGTTAGAGCTATCACTGTGTTAGAGCTATCACTTGGGAAGAGAAGAGCCCCAGATTCGCCTGGAGTCAGATAGTATTTCTTACCACTAGGGATGCTGAACAAGGACTACTGAAATGGCATTCCCAAAATGCACCACTGGCTCCCCGATTTTTTTTATACTGCGCACACTGACCACACAGACCCATTCTCTCACATGTAGGCCTATCAGCTTTCTCCCACTTGATTTGAGGCTGCTAGAATTTATGTGTATTAATACATCGGAAACATTGGCTCATAAGACGTATATATACGACCGAAACAGTCAAAGTTAAAACTTTTTAGTTATAAACATTTTATGGTCTGAAGCTAAATATTACTAGAAAAGCATCATGAAGAGTTGTAGAAAATTTGGCATTTTTTTGAGCTGTCAGACCACATAGCTCCTGTACATGAATGGTATACAATACCAACCAGATGGAGAATTAAACACATTGTGAAACATTTGGTTATATCGTATTATAGTTCTACTGTCTTCCAATTATGTTCTTGATTTTGTATTGATAAAGCCACTGGATGGCAACGCGTCTACCAATAAAAATACCCACTAGGCCAGCTAGCTGGCCTAGTAGCTTACGCGACGGTCTGGAATTTTGAGACTCTCTGACTGCGGGTTCGAACCCCACCCGTGGTATGGGTTGAACGAACATCACGGGAAATCCAAGGAAATCCATAGATCAAACAATATCACCTCCCATTCCAAGGCGTTATAACGCTTCCCCTAAAAAATGATGATAACCACATGCTAGTTATTGAGAGCGGAGTGTGGGTTGGCTTGTCGACCAAGATGTTCACTTGTCTGTGAAGGTGAGGCAGGAGCGAGGCTGTAAGCACACCGGAACTAGGTAAAGAATTAGACACATGTGCAACATCTGGGTATCTTTATTGGTAGACGTGTTGCCATCCAGTGGCTTTATCAATACAAATTCAAGAACATAATTGGAAGACAGTAGAACTATAATACAATATAACCAAATATTTCACAATGTGTTTAATTCTCCATCTTGTTGGTATTGTATACCATTCATGTACAGGAGCTATGTGGTCTGACAGCTCAAAAAAATGATCCTGTAGTTGATAACATTGCCAAATTATCTACATTTTCACATATAAACTTTTCTCCAGTCAATGATTTCGTATCTAGTGCATACACATGACAGAAGTGCTCAAAAGGCCTATCATATAGTAACAATCGATGGGTGAAAACATCGTCCAAGGGAGAATATCGCAAATAACTTTAAGACTCGCACTTTTTACGCGGTGGGTTGCCTGTAGATTACCTTTTGTTTCTACTGATGGTTCCTTACTTCTTCGCTCCTGCAGTCAGGATGCTTATTGTTGACGTAGTTCGACGTAGGCTTAGTAAGGCTTCTCAGAATTTTCTTTTAAAATGATTATCAAGCTTCTTCTTGAAAAAAATTAGGGGGTTTGTTAATACCTATCTTTGCATTTGAGTTTGGAAAATCTTTTATATCTTTGTGCTTTCATTATGTATATTTTTTAACTTTAAGGGTATTTTTCAGTATGTGGGTTTGGAACTAATCCCTTGAGTGATTTTCAGAAACAAATTACGATAAAGGTTTCATACCAGCACTCCAAACAGATCAGTTTAAGAAGCTTTATTTTAGGGGTTCCTAATAATTTATGTTTTGGCTCTATGGCTCATACAAGTTTAGCACCATATTGTAATAATAATAATAATAATAATAATAATAATAATAATAATAATAATAATAATAATAATAATAATAATATATTAAAATAATATTATTAATATTAATAATAAAATAATAACATTAATAATAATAAAATAATAACATTAATAATAATAAAATAATAACATTAATAATAAAATATTAACATTAATAATAATAAAATGATAATATTAATAATAAGGCTCCATACGGCTCACTTACCCTGTGGAACTTGAGCGACTCAAAAAAGTTTCCACAGATACAGTGTGTTTGCTTGGAGTGCTGGGTGTCTCAAGGGTGGCATTGCTGTACTGATTAAAGAGATGAGCCCCTTCCATTTGATGGCTTGGGAGGAGGGGGGAGGATTGTGAGAGTAGATGGAGTGTGGGGGGTGTCCAGGTGTGTTTTGTAGGAGTGTATATTCCAGCGAATAATTGTAGGAGGGTTAAGTAAGATTTTGTCAGGGATTTTTTGGTATATCATCTAGGAGGGTTGCCAGCCATAACCATCATGGGGGAAGATTGGAACTGTGTTATCCGTAAGAGGGATGTGGAACCTATGGGGGCGGGGTGTGTGCTGGGGATCTTGAGGGATGTGTTAGGTGGTGGGGGGATGATTGATGCTGTGGGAGGGTGTGGGTGGCAGTTGGAACATACCTTTATACGACGGGGTTATGCCGCTCGGTTGGATAGGGTTTATGTCACCAAGGAGGTTGTTGTGGTGAGGGCACAAACAATTGACGTTGGGTTTTCTGATCACAGGGGAGTGATGGTGGATGCGAGTTGGGAGAGTATGGTCCATTGGTTCGAAGGTTATTGGAAGCTTAATGTGAGATTGTTTGAGGGAGAGGAGAGGCACAGTAGTTTTGAGGAGTGGTGGGTATGATTATGGGAGGAGAGGAAGCTTGAGGAAGATCTTGTGGGATGGTGGGAGAGGTGAGTGAAACCTGCCATTAGAGATTATTATAAAAGCAAGGTTAGGGAAGAGAACCAATGGAGGTAAGGTCTGCAAAAATATCTTGAGGGACAGTTGAGTAGATGTTATGGGAGAGGTGGGTCTTATCCGGTGGGTGACATAGGGGTTTTAAAAGAAAGGTTGAAAGAGATACTGAATAAATGATTTGATGCTGTGAGATTGCGTGGGGGTATGGAAGACATGCTATGGGGGGATAGACTGTCTGCGAGTGTCTTAAAAAGGTTCAGAGAACAGAGGCGGGGGACGACTGTGATGGGGTTAGGGGTGAATGAGGATGTGGATGGGTATTGTATGGGGAAAAAGTTGCGTACGACTGAAGCGATGGGTATATATGTGGATAAGTGGTTTGCCTGAGCATTGCGGAAAGAAGAGTGTGGGAGTCGTGAGAGGGAAATTCTGGCGGAGGGTATTAAGCGAGTATTGGGAGAAGTGGATAGGAACGATTTAAGGGGTGCGATCAGTGAAGACGAAGTGTGGACGGCTGTGCAAGGAATGAGTAGAAGGAAAATGCTTGATGTGGATGGGATACCTAGTGATTTTTACTTTGCACATTGGGGGATAATGAAGGAGGCATTGGTTCGTGTCTTTAACCAGATGAAAGAGTATGGGCAAATGGGGGATACCCAGCAAACTGGGGTGGTGGTACTCTTTAAAAAGGGTGAAGGTGGGGCAATGGTGTGGGATTACAGGACACTCTCAATGTTGTGTACTGACTATAAGATCTTTGCAAGAGTGCTGGGCAATAGAATGAAGAGGGTGATAGATAGTGTGATTAAGGTAGGACAGTATGGGAACCCAGGACATAGTATGAATAGGGGTCATGGGAGAATATGGGAATATATTGAGGGTCGAAGGAGTGGGGGGTGTCCTGGGATTGGACTGGTTGGCTGCATATGATAGTGTGGATAGAGAGATGTGGATGATAATTCGTAGGCAGGGATTTGGAGAGGAAATAGTTGGGTGGGCTGAAACTTTGTATAGAGATGTGAGTGTTAGAGTCCAGGTGAATGGAAGGTTGGGAAGGGTGGTGAGCATGGGCAAGGGTTTGTGTCACGGGTTTTCCCTGTTGCAGATCCTTTTTGTGTGTTTGCAAAACCTCTTTTACAGTCAGATTGCAGAAGGGGTGCAGGAGGGGGGGAGGTGAAGAGGGATGCACGACTGGAATAGTGGGATATGTGGACAACACCACTATTTTGGTGGGTGGTGAGGAGGGTCTTGGAAATGTGGGACGGATCATTTGAATCTTTGGGAGAGCAACAGGGGTGAGAGGTATAGGTGGACGGTGGTGGAACAACTGAAAATATGTGAGGTAATATATATGGACGATGTGTGGGAAGCTAGGATGGTGAATTCAGCTGGAAGCCGGGAGATTTGGCCTTGCAACAGCGAATAATAGTGATAAATGTTTTGGTTTACAGTAGGTTGTGGCATGTGGCGGGGGTTTATCCGTTGATGGATGAGGATGTTAGGGATCTGGAAGCAAGAGCTTTGTGGTATGTGTGGGGATATGGGAAGCCGTTGTTGTGAAAGGAAGTTGTTAGGTGAAGGGTGGGACTCGGGGATCTGAGGCTTATCCCTATAGATCTCCGACTAAAAAGTGTGTATGTGAAGCAAAGCTATGTGAGGTTGGGAGGGGAAGGGGGGAGAAAAGTGGGGACGGTGTGGTGTGACTTAAGGAGATGGTGGGATGGGAAGGAGTTGAAGAAGTGTGGGGACATGTTGAGGGGGATTCTAGCAGTGAGGGAGCTGAAGGGGATAGCTGTAAACGAGTTGGAGAAGATTGGGTGTGGTAGGGAGGTAGAAGAGGGGGAGGCTGTGTATCCGTTGTATGATTGGCAAGGCATATGGGAGGGGTTCCGTAGGTTGAGGTTAAGGGCGAAAGTGAGAGAGTTAGTACATAGGTTTTTACATGGGGTGTTGGCTTCTAGGGCACTATTGTTTAGGATGGGGTTGGTAGCCTGTGCGAGTTGCAACAGGTGCGAGATGGAGGCTAAGGCATACCATGTCGTATATTTTTGTGAATGTTTGGGTTCAGTTAGGAGTTTGTTTGGAGGGATAGTTTGGGCGATGGGGGGTGGGGGAATTTCGGCTTTGAGGCTTTGAGTTTAGACATAGGAGGTGGGAGGGAGGACATGAGAAGAGCTTTGCAGTATTTGGTGGTAGATTATTTGCACGTTGCGTGGGGTCTAAGGGAAGAACAGGAGGGGTTACGATCAGGGCAATTGCGACCCAAATGTATAGGACAGAGTGTAGGAATTGGGAGATTTATGGGGGCAGGTGGGAAATAGCCTTTCCAGAAAGTTATAGGAGTATGTCGATGGTGAGTTTACAGAAGGCTTAAGGGCCGGATACACGATTGGGCTCGATTCTGGGAGGGGTGTGGATGTTTTGATTATGCATGGGGGAGAGGGGGGGGTTAGGGTGAGTGAACGGAGGGTGTGATGTAGTCAGTGTGCTGTGAGGTCTACCTAAGCAGCCACACCTGCCCTTCGTAAATAGCTGTCAGACACGCCTCTCGACTTAAGTCTCAGGTCTTTTGTCTTTTGTACTAGCGTCAGGTTTCGGCATCAGGTCAAAGCATATGGTGCACTCCTCATTGGGGGGATGCTTGGAGGACCATATAAGGCCGAGGAAACAACTAGAGAGGGACATTCTGGCGGAGCTCTGGCCTGTGTGCAGACCTCTGGGCTGGAGACATTCGGGCAGAGCTCTGGCCAGTGTGCAGAGCTCTGGGCACGAGATTTTGGCAGAGCTGCTGCCTGTGTGCAGAGCTCTTGCAGAAGGGTGCTGGAGTCTCTCTGGAGGAGACTGTTGGAGACACTGGGCGGAATACTGGCTTGGAGCAGTGCTCGTGCTGTGGCTAGAAGTGTGGCTGAGTTCCTGTGGTGAACTGTCCTCTGAACTATATTGTAAGTTATATTCTGTTTCGTCAGTTGATTGTATTCCCTGTCTCCCTGCTTATATGTACAATCCCCATTTATCTAGACCCAATAGTATTCTCCTGTTCCCAAATATATTATTGTACAAGGACTTAATTTAATAATAAACTGTGTTTGTGTGGAATAGTAATATTCACTGTCCCCGTTATATTCTTATTATTCTTTATGCTTATACATTATTTTATTTATATTTCAAGTACTGAGAGGGTGAGTAGTGTTAGGTGGTAATGAGAGGTGATGGTGTAGTCACCAGTGACCTCACATTACCTCCGCTCCTGTCAACTCACCTCTCCTGCCTACTCACTCCCTCCCTTTACTCCCCAATTCCCCGTATTATCAAACCTTATTTCCTTACCCTCTACATGACAAGGGTGGGAGCGGGAGTGGGTGGGGGTGTGACTTGATGGATGACTATCTTGTGGATTTATTTATTGGTTTACTGGGGATGACGGAAGATGGATGGGGTAAGTTGGGGTGGTCGAATACGGGGGAGGGGGAAACTTTGACGGGGTTTTAGGTTTGCCTTGATGACTGTTTTTAGTAATGGGGAAATGAGGGGGCTCTCCAGGTGGACCTCAAGGTGTGTCATTCTCATTAAGTACAGTGATGAGGCCAGATGATGAATTGTGTGTTTAGGTCAACAGGTTGCAATTGAGTGCATTTGTATAAAAAATTTATAAATTTTTTGTGTGCAGTCAAGAAGGAACTGTGTCATACTGTGTAACGATGTGTTGCAGCATATCTGTTGACTCATATAATTTCTAGGAATGCTAAGCTATAAAGAATAAACAGCCCATGATTATTAAAGAATTAATATAATACCTGTATATGGCAGGCACAGAGCTAAGGTATGTGGGAGATGTTCCCATAACACATTGTATTGTCTGCATTCCTTAGGGAGAGAAGAGTTAGTTTTGTTTTTCTGAAAGGTGAATGGTACGCCTAATTTTATGTAAAAGAAGAGGAAGATGAGGGTATTGTGTTACTCAGGCCAGAGATGTCATGTGTGCTGCTCTATTACATTACGATAACCATCTAGGGTTTTGACATGGTGAGGGAATATTTTATATAGCTTGTGTGCTTATGAGTATTGTGTATTTGACTTATATCTTGGGGATTTGCATTGCCATGATTAATCCTATGATATGTGAGGGCAAGGTTGTTTAAGTGTATGGGGGAAAAGGGTGGGGGGTCCTGTTCCAGGTTGACTCATAGGGTGTACGGGGGCGTTCACTTTCTTATTGTTTTTTTGTACCCTACACAATCAATAAGTGATGGATGGCGTGAAATTATGTACTTAATTATATAGTGTGTAAGTAATGTTTAATAAGTACTTACAAGGGGTTGTGTCTTCCGGACATTGTCATCTCGTGTAGCATGTATAGTATATATGTATTTTAATCAAAATATGTATAAGTCATGTATATATGTACTGTATGGACTAAAAATACATATATAAACAAAAAAACAAGTGAAATACTTCTTGTGTTGGTATAGTTTTGTATATAATATTGAACGTAGGGTTTATAGGTAGGTTGTGGATATAAAAGTTTTCCATTGTCAAATATATATATTCATACAATGTCTGTCTAACAGTACATATTTAAGGTTATTTTGTTGATGGCTGCCTTTGGATCATGTTGTTTCCTGTTAAGTGTATTGTATTAACAAATACATTAATACCTTACTCATTTTAGCACCCTCAATTTAGGGGGAAGATAATTGTTATTGTAATGATAGAGAATAACTGAACATATAAACAAACATATCACATTATATATTGTTTCTAATATAAAGTTACACCTTGTGCTTACATTTACAAATCAACTTCTAACAACGTAACTCACACACTGTCTGGATATAACCAAAAAGTCTATACAATAACAGAACGTTCTGGTTGACACATTTGTTGACAAATATGACACGAACGTGTCTCATGCATGAATTTCATGATTCCGTAACTAGATTGGAAATAAATCTTACATAAGTGGAACTGATAGCTCTAATTGGTTGGGAAATATCTATTTACCGCCTAAATTAAAGAATCTCAACACAAAAACAAAACGCTGTACAAGAAAATGGCCAACGCAGGTCCATGTACAGTCACTATGTTCATGTTATTGGTAGATGTCTTGACCATGACGGAGACTGGTCCATGATGACTGATAACCAGAGAACTTGGTGGGTGCTGGGTGAGTGTTGTGGTGCTCCAGGTTGTCACCCAATATTTAAATACAACCACCACCATCATGGGTGAGGTGTGGTGCTGGGTGAGTGCTGTGATATCCCAGGTAATCTGAACACACCCCACTATCATGGGATGGTTGTTGGACAATCTGACTTGTTTCCACCCACCTGCAAAACAACCACCACTATCATGGGATGGTTGTTGGTGGACGAGGAGTCTTGGACTGCTGGTTGCCACCCCACCTGCAACACAACCACCACTATCATGGGATGGTTGTTCGGGTGGACTGTGGTGCCAACCTGCAACACAACAACTATCGGGATGGTTGTTTGACAGGATCTGACTTGGTTGCCACCCCACCTGCAACACAACCACCACTATCATGGGATTGGTTGTTGTGGTGGGGACGAGGAGTCATGGACTGCTGGTTGCCACCCCACCTGCAAAAACACACACTTTAGGAGTTGACGAAGAGCTGTGCAACCTGAACACATCATAATTACAGAACTGTCATGAAACATATTTATTCAGTTTTATAGTTTTATATTATTATTATTATTATTATTATTATTATTAATATTATTATTATTATTGTTTTGGTGTTGTTATCATTGGGTGTTTGGTTAAATATACGACAACACAGTTGATCATTCAGTATGACTCACGAAATCGTAATGACACGATTGCAAACAAGTCATACCACGGGTGAGGTTCGAACCTGCGGTCAGAGAGTCTCAAAACTCCAGACCGACGCGTAAGCCACTGGGCCAGCTAGCTTCAATAAGATTCATCCAACTAGGTATATTTCTACACCATAGGAAGGTTAGCATAGGCACCACTGAATATTATTGAAGCTAGCTGGCCCAGTGGCTTACGCGACGGTCTGGAGTTTTGAGACTCTCTGACCGCAGGTTCGAACCCTACCCGTGGTATGGTTTGATCATTCAGTAGTCAGGACACTACATGTTCCAGTTGGCTTCAAAAAACCTGTGTTACAGCACTATAACCATAGCTACTTCTTAAGTAGCAACTGTACACTATATTATCAAATCCAAGACGAATTGTTTTTTAAGTACAGTGGAACCTCTACTAATGAGCTTAATTCGTTCCAGACGGTTATTCAAGTGCCGATACCGAAGGAATTTGTTCCCGTTAAAAAAAATGAAAATTAGATTAATCCATTTCAGACCCCCAAAAATACACTTACAAAACCACCTACAAAAATACACTTACATATTTTTTCTTTTATTTTATTAAAAGCTTACATTATGTACTAAACACACAAGTAAGGGCAAAATACAAAACCCCACAACAGTATGCATTTACAAAATGTTCACATTGCAACACGACATAACGATAACAAGACAATAGCTCTTCCTACCCTAAAACCAAAATAAGTCAGACACAAAACAATATGCTCACTAACAACACCTTGATATAACCTTAGATATCGGTGTCCATCATTCTATATGAATGACACATACAGAAAGTCATCAAATACAAAAAACATTTTTGTCTTAGAATATTGTCAACATTAGACTAACATACATTTTTTTTTTTTTTTTAGAATATTGTGTCAAAACATGTTAGTACTACACCAAGTTGCTCATAAATGCAAATGATACTATTATCTCAATTAAGACAAAAAATATACATAAAAACAGCGTTCGCCAACAAGCTAAGTAGAAAAGAAAACAAACCTAATTATGTAAGTTCCGTGATGCGGTAACTTACACCGTATACGACACTACATTTCAAACTCGGTAATATTTTTAATTTTTGGTATATATTAGACATCCATAACATACCAACATTCATTGCCTCATACTTGTTAACAAAATACAACTACGTATATATAAGTGAAAGCATACAAGTTGAGAAAACTCCATGCCTAACCCCAAACAACTAAATACACTTATTTCAAAACAAACAATAGTGGAGATCACAGAAAATTTGCAACTTGCTCCCGAAAGGAAAGAAATTTTCTTTTTTATATAAAAAGATGTGAAATACCACACCTGTCCCAAATATTGAGGCACTGTACCACAAATCCGCAGTTCATAAGGAACCATAGAATAAATAAATAAATGGGTTGCTACCCTCAGTCACACCATCCACTATCCACACCACATATAATATACACCTGGCTTAACATCTGTAACCTGTTGTCCGGTGCACTGCAACACACACATTCACTCCATTCATGCTGAGGCCAATATAACACAAGAACACTCACTTGAGTACAAAAAAGAACACCACTAGTACAAGAACACTCACTTGAGTACAAACACCACAAGAACACTCACTTGAGTACAAACACCACAATGAACACCACTTGAGTACAAACACCACAAGAACACTCACTTGAGTACAAACCCACCACCAAGAACACCACTTGAGTACAACCCACAAGAACCACTAGTCAAAACCAGAACACTACTGAGTACAAACACCAAGATACACCCCTTGACTTGATACACAACAAGAACACTCACTTGAGTCAAAACACCACAAGAACACTATTGATACAAAACACCACAAGAACACTCACTTGAGCACAAAACACCACAAGAACACTCACTTGAGTACAAAACACCACAAGAACACTCACTTGAGTACAAAACACCACAAGAACACTCACTTGAGTACAAAACACCACAAGAACACTCACTTGAGTACAAAACACCACAAGAACACTCACTTGAGTACAAAACACCACAAGAACACTCACTTGAGTACAAAACACCACAAGAACACTCACTTGAGCACAAAACACCACAAGAACACTCACTTGAGTACAAAACACCCATCCTTACAAGAAACACCTGTCTTCCCAATACTCCAACCAATAACCACTAAGCAAGTAAGTACTTGCTACCAACAAAAGTGCAACATAATGATTGATCTAAGTCTCAAAATACCAAGACATGTTAAGATATCTGATTGCAAAACGTGCATCAGCACCATACATTACAATGTATGTCCACCTGTCCTCCGACCACTTACTGCTGGAGGAAACGTGCTGACACTAACAGGAGGCACCGGAGAGAAACACATAAAACCCTAGCCATTTCACCCTCCGCTCCTCCCTCTCCAGAAACCCCTGACTTACATAACTGTTCGAGTTGGGAGCTGCTCGTAAGTAGAGTACCACTGCATTCACTGCATTAAGTCATTTTCCTAAATATGAAAAAGGAACTAAAAATCGTTAACAAATTTAATAAATCTTAAAATATGTATTTAGTAAAGTGTTTTTTATGGGTGCTTATAATATGTCATCATTAGTTGCAAATCTACATGAGACGCCAATAAATTATTTACATAAATATGAATATTTAAGATAACCAAAATAAAATCAGGCAAAGAAAACGAAAAATATTGATATGTACAGGTCGATCACCATGCCCAGCCCTTTTAGGGCAGGGTAGGTGCCAAGACTGGAGCTTGCTACCATCCACAGCTCACAAGCCTGCCCTTCCTGTTAGGGAAGGTGGCAGACCAGAGAGGCCTAGCATCTATCTACCTCCATGCCTTGTGCTGGTGGAGAATGTGACTAGGCCTGGGGCCAGTTGGTCCCACCGTTGAGGGGTATCCCCTCCCATGGGAGACATAGATCTCTGACACTCCCACGCCAGGGAGCCGGAGCCGGGTCGCCATCTGGTAAAGACCCGAACCGGGAGAATTCCCGGTGAATCAACACCTCCTCCTCCTGATATGTACATATAAATGACGAGGATCACCATGCCCAGCCCTTTTAGGGCAGGGTAGGTGCCAAAGCTGGAGCTTGCTACCATCTGTAGCTCGCAAGACTGCCCTTCCCATCAGCCTCCCTGAGGCTAGGAAGATGGCAGACCAGAGTGGCCTAGCTTCTCCCTACGAGCCCCGTGCTGGTGGGGAATGTGGCTAGGCCTGGGGTCAGTTGGTCCCATGGGAGACATAGGTCTCAGATACTCCCCTGACAGGGAGCGGAGCCAGGTCGCCATCTGAATAGACCCGGCGGGGAATTCGCGGCAATCAACACCTCGTCCTCAATAGTACGTTTATATGCCGGTTGCATCTGAGCCGTCACTAAACCTAAATTACAAACTGCAAAACAGAACAACGTATACCTAGGATTCACATAAACAACACGTAAACAACGCATACTAGATTCAAAAAACATAAACAACGCATGCAACATCATTTAAAATACATAAAGCAAGCATACAACAACACATAAGACAACACAAAACACATAAAACAATGCATAAACACACAAAGCAACACAAAGCAATGCATGCAACAAATCATTAAACAAGAGCAACCATAAAACAATATAAACAATGATATATAAGACATCACTAAAAGTATACAAAGCAACTTTCATGTTTCTTATTATTTTCTGCAAATCTTTCACGGTGTGTTCTTCATAACCTGCTGAGTAAATAAGAATACTGTAATACCTACAAAAGGAATACAGTAAACCTCAGAGGCTTACTACCACTCATAACAACAATGATATTAATAATATAAAATAATAATAATACTAATAATAATAATAATAATAATAATAATAATAATAATATAATAATATAATAATAATAATAATAATAATAATAATTAATAATAATAATAATAATATAATAATAATAATAATAATAATAATAATAATAATAATAATAATAATAATAATAATAATAATAATAATAATAATAATAATAATAATAATAATAATAATAATAATAATAATAATAATAATAATTATAATAATAATAATAATAATAATAATAATAATAATAATAATAATAATAATAATAATAATAATAATAATAATAATAATAATAATAATAATAATAATAATAATAATAATAATAATAATAATAATAATAGTAATATTATTATTAGGTATCGTCAATAGGTACCTTTAATAGGATGACCATTTGTTTCTTAATCTACTTCCTCCAACTTTTCAGTTTTATTTCCCTTATAACTAGTGAACGCCTCATCCAATTGCATTCATATTTTTAACAGTTGTTTATGGTAATTGAGGCTAAATATTACAGTGTTCCGTAGCTCGAGTGATAGCGCACTCAAAACCCACACTGAGTGTCCGTGGTTCGATCCCCGGGACAAAGTTAACCTAAGTTGCACGAAATACTATGGACAACCAGGGGGAGGTTCTATACACAGTGGTGGGCATTTTAATTTTGACAGAGATTAAACAAGACATTTATTTGATAATACATGGTAATGCTATGACAGATAATTGATATAATAAAGAGACATGACTACTCTTTTACAAGCATTGCTACACACTTTGTAATAGAATCAGCCGATGTTGAACACATTTTGGCAAGTTCTTCGTCGTGGTACCAGGTCATAATAACAACAGCAATTAGCTATTTTGGAATCTTGCATTTGGTTATTGCCCATCGATTATGAATTTTTTTTTATTTTATTTAAGATCAAATGATATACATACATTATGTAGTCTTACAACAATCATAAAGAACATACAACAGTGTATGCTATAAAAAAACTTTTATATTCTCAACCTACATCCCACAAAAAACAAAATATATAATATGCATATCATTATCTTCAGCAACCAATATGTTGCAATAAATTGTATATACAGTAGCAATATTAGGCAGAACCATAATGTCCCAAACAAAAATTATACCCCTTGACAACAACACAATACTGATTCCCAAAAATATATATCACCCCAGGCCTCTAAAGACCTTACTTCCACCCCAAGGCAATTTCATGCACTATCACAAATTCTCACATGCCAACACATAACACAATTCATATTGCCCCCTTTATGTCTGTCAAGTCATCATTACATATAGGCGCTATCACTTTCAGCACCTTTCCTTACCATTACAAAATATACATGCCGACATATAACAATGACTTCATACCATAATTTCTCGAAAAATTGCACCTAACACACAATCCAAATGTCATTTCCCGAAAACATACACGTAGAATAAAGAATGCACACGAATATATATCATCATTATTTGACCCTAATGATTACTATAATGTCCCCATCTTACCCGACATAATAAAAAAACATACTCAAGGTAACCCACTGGTTTAACACACAAAACCAGAGCGAGACAAGGAAATGGTGAGAGTAAACCCCCAAGAATTCGCAGAAAAGAAATTTGTACACTTACAAGGCCTCATGAAAAGACCAAACAAAATCATTGTATAATCCTTTAGGATTATACAATGATGATATAATAACCCCAGCAAAGTATGACATAAGCCTGACTTGACATATACACCTGATATACACCCACATTACCGAAAAGGCCCAAGATAATCATACCCAAAAAAAAAAAAAAAGTTCGTGTAAACACAGGTGCAAACTACTGTCCCAGACAACACAACATTTAAACAAATACATTGTCATTGTCTCTTCATTTTCTAAGTTTTGATGAGAACCACGGCTCTGCTCTGATAGATCCAAACCCGATCACACAGCTAGACAAGCCCCCGCCACCTTTCCCCTAAATCAAAACCCTTAAGTGACCCTTCCATGCTCATCATTGTCATGGGTACCCACTATCATACCAAAACAGAAAGAAGAACACCTCAGCCCCAGCTCTACCCGCCCCTACCACCGAGGCCTCCCCATGCAACTCACATACATCCCTAAAAGACTTACACAGCTTCCTGGAGACCAACCCCTCCTATCCAGCCCCTCCACCACCCCTCAATAATATAGCCATCGTTAAATGCCTATACTCCTCTCGAAAATCCCGTTCCCATGCCCTACCATACAAACCTCGATTCCTACATACAATTCTATAGAACCTGGCTGCTAATACCCTGACATGTGCTTCTCCCCTGACCTCCCTCATAACCCATGACACAAAAATATAATCCAGCGCCAAGTACATTACGGCCCTGCGTACATCCTCTGCACAACCCCCAACATCTAAACTGAGGACCCTCAAAATTGACAACCCTCCTCCCCCCACCATCCTTATAATTCCCTCAAACCATTCCCTTACCCTCGCTGAGTCTTCACAAAAATAAACTGTATGAAAAGCGGTCTCCAGCATACCACACACATTACAAAGACCATTCCCTACCAGCCCCATCACGAAAAGTTGTGCACGCGATGTTAATATGCCATGTAAAAACCGAAAACCCGTTTACCGTACCCTGGAAGGCAATTTCAGCTTCTTAAACCAGTACCAAATACTGCTCCAATCATACATGGGGTATGTTTCAACACCTTGCAGTACCCTACTACCACTCCCAACCCTATCTAACCTGCCCACCCTTACCTTCCCCGGATCTGCTACAATAAGAAGGTGCCACAAACGTGTCTCACATACCTACCACCTCCTCCACACCTCCCTCATAACATCATTCACTCGCACCCCACGAAGACTGACCCTAGCTAAAAATTCCTGCCTCACATATAACCCTATTAACTGCCTCTTCAATGGAATAAATCCTATGCCTCCATGAATCACCCTAGTCATCACAACCTCCTCCCTTAACCAGTGTCTTCTGTAACCCCAAACAAAACGCATGACCCTCTGCCATATTTTTTTTATATCGCCCTCAATTAGTGGATATACCGTGGCCACAAACCATAATTTACTGTACACCAAAGAGTTTGCAACCGTAACCCTTTGCAAAAGGGTGACTTTTCCCGCCCTCCATCATATCATTCTGTTCAATGCCGCCTCCACCACCAAAGAAGAATTAATTTCCCTCGTCCTCCCTGGTTCCGCGCAGAAAACCACACCACAGATTTTAATACTTTCAACAGTTACCCATCCATAAGCCTGACCCAATGCCCCGCCTACCCAAGAACCTACCTCCAATAACTTGGACTTCACTCTATTGACCTTCATACCAGTCGCAGCTCCAAATATCTCAATTATACGATTCACATTCCCCAAACCTTCTGAGCTTCCCACTAAAATAGTAGTGTCATCCACGTATCTGATAATTCCCAGAGCACCATTCCACAACTCACCCACCTCCCTGACTCCCTCCCTCACCAACCCATAGAAAGGGTTTTGCAAACATGCAAAGAGAAGCTGCGACAAGGGACATCCCTGTCGCAACCCCCTCCCCATGCCTACCTTGGACCCCACCTTCCCATTCACCTGTACCTTTACCGAAACCCGATTATATGGAGTGCTTACGTAACCACTCCACAATTTCCCCACCAAACCCTTGTCTTAACAAGATCTCCCGTAACATCCCCCTATCTACACTATCATAGGCTGTTTCCCAATCCAGCCCTATGACACCCTCCCCTACCTTCCACAAAACCTCTAATTCTGCGGTGCCCCCCACTAATACTTCACCCCGGAATCTCATATTGCCCTTGATCTAAGAATTCGTTCAAAACTTTCTTCATATGATTACCAAAGATGTGCGCAAAAAGTTTATAATGTGAACAGAATAAGGTGATTGCCCTATTATCCTTCAAAGTTTTACAATCCCTCGCCTTCGGAACTAAGACCACAACCCCAGTACACTGTTCCTCACTCATGCTACCTGATATTTTCATGCCAGTGAATAAAGCCACCAAAACCCCACGCAAAACCTCCCAATGAGTCATGTAGAAATCCCCAGATATCTCGTCAGTCCCTGGTGTCTTCCCCAAACGTTGTCCCTGCACTGCCTGCCATACTTCGTTTTCAGTAATGAACCCCTCCATACAATCTCTGTGTGCATCCCTTAACCATGCACCCATGCCTTCCAACACAATCTTACGTGCTTCCCAATCACCTTTCCCCTCCCCTAACTTTCTTCGAAACCATTTATCTGCTTAACAACTCATTGCTTCCATTGTCCTCACCACCTGACCACACCTGAACCCCTCCAAATCCTCATCCACGGTCAATGCCATGATCGTCATCCCTCGTCTCCTTCTCTGAAATCTTCGCAAAACCATAGCTGAGGGCTTATTTCCCTCCCCGTACCCTAATCGCATGAAAAGCCTCATTTTGTAAATCCCGCAATTGACCCTGTATATCTGCAATTTCACCCACAGGGTACGTCCCTCCCCCTTTATAGCATTCCCGTAACTGATATTCCAAATAACGCTGCTTACCATACCTCAACCTCGCCTCCTCCCTTCCCAGCCTATGGTAAAATCCCTAATAGCAACCTTCGCCCTATCTGTCCACCACTGTACAATATTTTCAATTCCCCGTCCTCCCCCCCCACAACCTAGCCCACCAATCCGCAAAAACCTCCCTATGATCCAGTTCCTGCAGCAAACCACTATTTAATTTCCAATAGCCAGGAAAGATGCGGACCGTCCCTACCCAGCCCAATTTAGCTAATACACCCCTATGTTCAGAGAAACCCATTTCCATGCAGGTGACACTGCCGACCTGAATTGCTGACGACACATATACCCGATCAAGCCTCACTGCATATCCTCTTCGTATATAAGTATGCTCCACGTCCCACCCACCGCCCCTGACTACATCCTCCACCCCCACCGCTCCCAACACATCCCTCAAAACCCCCAAAGTACACCCTGCCCCCCAAGGCTCAACGTCCCTCCCCCTGATCACACAATTCCAATCACCTGCAATTATGGTCACCAAGGGAAGACCACGCAAAGCATAAACTAAATCCCTCCTAACAAAATCTTCCTTGACATGACGGTCATTACTCGCCGGCATATACATCTTAATGAAGCACACCTGAATGTCACC
Organism: Cherax destructor; assembly: GCA_009830355.1. Taxonomy (NCBI): domain Eukaryota; kingdom Metazoa; phylum Arthropoda; class Malacostraca; order Decapoda; family Parastacidae; genus Cherax; species Cherax destructor. Next base: position 39,169 of record WNWK01013613.1, read on the forward strand.
CCACGTCCCGTCCACCCTAACTCTCCGTCCACCCCCCTCCTCCCATGCCTTCAAAGTGAAGGGGCTGGTCTCACGTATCCCTACCGTCACCCCTCTCTTTAAATGCTCTGAGCTCCCAGTATACAAAGTATACCCATTCAAAACAAGATCTCGTCCACACCAGAAATTATGTTCTTGAAGAATACAAACATCAACATTCGTACATCTCAAAGTCACTTCTACCCATCTCTTTTTGACCTCCGCCCGAAGGCCATTCACGTTCATATTTAAACACTTGAATTCTGTAGCGGGGGTTTCCCTTTCTGCTTTGCTATTCCCGACACTCCTAGCTTAGCCATACCATTATTCCCTCTACTCACCCGCCCCCCCTTTCCCCCCAGTCCCCCTCGACACTTCCTTGACACCCTTCACTGCCTCCACCCAGGCCTTTTTGCAAATCCGCTGGCCGAGAGTGATGAGATCATCTTCCTCTGTACCACTAGGCCTCTTACGGGACTCACCCATAATCTCCCTATCCCCTTCCTGAGATGCATGATGCACCTCAACTTCCGCCACCAGCTCCAATGGTGGATCGAACACAGGAGAGACCCCAACAATTCCACCTACCAAACCCTCTACCTCAGGTCTCAAACCAACATCCAAAGGCACCATATACCCTTGTAATGGGCTGTCCAACAACCTATGCAAATCCTCCAGACTGGGGACCTGTAGTTCATCCATCACATCCCCCTCTGCAGCTTTCACCACCATGACACCCGAGGACGTGTCCTCATCCTCTTCCCGTGAGGCCTTTGGCAATGTCGAGACCTCCAATTCAGCCGCCTCAACAGCATCGATCCAACTCCCCAACACCACATCTGTATAAGACACCACCTCTGCTACAGGCATCTCCATATCCACCGCCGCCACTGATCCAGGCACCTCTTCTCGACAAGGCTCCTCACGTTGATGAGAAGGACGTTGTCCCGACACCGATCACACGCAGCCGCCACATGCCCCGGGGCCCCACATAGTCTACAGGTCCTCTGCTGCCCAGGATACGTCACATAAACCTGCATCCGAAAATCTTCCATGATAACATATGATGGTATTTGCCATCTGAGGGCCATCTTGAGGGAATAAGATTCCTCCGGCATGCTGGTATATATACCCTGGGCCCACCGGCCCATATTGGCTGCATGTATGGTTCCAAACTGGCCAAAAACCCTCCTGATGTCCACTTCGGTTGCCTCAAAAGGAATGTTTCATAAGCGTATCCACAAATAGCGTGTCGAAACATCACGAAGTCGAACCTCTAAGCCTCCATTGACCACAAGACACTTCTCTTGATACTTGTCAACAACATTCTCGTATGCCCCGGTGGTCATGAATTTAACGAAGATTCTCGCAGCTCCGTTTAAAGAAATCCTGTATATATCTGCTTGTGGTGAAAACAAAGTTTCCCCATTTCACCGCTAGGAAACACACACAGCTCACACATTCACCACCAAGGTTGGGGAGCGACTCCATCAATTATGAATGTAAAACGTAAAACGCAGTGTCCCACTATTTTCTTCGATGATGGGCTAAGCATTTTTCTGGATTTTTTTAGCATTTTTCTGGAAGTGTGGCAAGGAAGACGATCCTGCTGGAAAATGCTTTCTCCATCACGAAAGTCTATTCACAATGGGAAACCAAATGAGGTTCCAGGATTGCCTTGTATGTGTCATTGGTCCTCGTTCCCTCAACAATAACAATCTGTCCAGAGGCTTTAGTAGTAAAACTATCACAAAACATCTTAGATGGGTGTTTTGACGCTTGTTGAATGTGTCAGTTTCTTGGCTTTGTGTCTCTATCACTGCAATAACAAGGAAGATGGCCACAGTTATTCAATCCACATAATTCTGAGGCAAACTCTGGTTCAATCTTCAGAAACTGCAGGAAAAATAGGCCCTAATTCCTCGGTGTGGCACTACATTTAAGACAGTCTAATGCATTCGTACAAGAGCCCAATTTTAGACTGTGTACTACTGTCTCAACTAAAAATGCATATGTTTTGAACAACCCGTCATTGATATTGTATAATGAATGCTTATCATGCTTAATAATTGCCGATTCAACAATATTCCTTTCATGCCAAGAGGAACAAGGGAAGATGACTCTTGCTTCCCGTCAATTTGCCGGGTTATTACAAGCTCTAATATGGTTGAAAATCGCGTTTGACTCCTGTGTTATACATATCGAATAGCGGTGCTGGGAAATTTTCACTTCTAATGGTTTTCCCGTTTGTCCCAAATAGGAGAGACTGCAGCCGTTGCAACCAACTCTGTAGACACCACCAGCACGTTGTTGGCGATTTCTGTCAGTGGCAACCCATGTCCCAGAGTGAGGGCCACCACCGACCCAAACACCTGCCACATGTCACCTCACACCCTTTCAGAGTCAGGGAAAGTGAGATACCACAGAGGTTTACAGAAAGAAAGTTAAAGAATATTAAGGAAATGCAGTAGTCAGATCAAAGCCGCATCTAATCGATATCAACTGATCTATTCAGATATGGAATTATTTTATATAAGTGGTTAATACACCCAAACACTCAAGTTATATGTAACATTGTATTATTGTACGAATCAAATTAACTAGTTGTCAACCAATACTACCTATCATTGGTTCGAGAATGTTCCAAAGAGCCAAAAGGGACTCTACAAATATCTCTACATATTTACCTATTACAAACATTTACCTATCCTGCTCCATGACAATAACATTGTTTCTTAACAGTAGGACCCTTGAGGTGATAAGTCCCCCTACCTGACCTCTCAAGGTTATCAAGAAACTCACATATACGATATTATGTAAGTGGTAGTCACATAAACTTGTGTAACTGTAGTCGTATGCAGGGCCCAAGCAGACTTAGCAGACTTATACAACACTATCGAAGGTGGAATAGAACCTGAATAATTATTGATTGCTGGGATATTATTTATGTCTTCTTGTGTGAAAACGGACATTTCCTGCTCATTATGAGTAAGCTGTCCAGTCCTAGTTTTTAGTGGTCCTATTTTTTCCCTGAACTTTGTCCTATACACTTGAAAGAATACTCTTGCATCTGTCTTTGATTCTCTAGCTACTTTAATTTAACATAAGAACATAAAAAGGAGGAACACTGCAGCAGGCCTGTTGGCCCATACTAGGCAGGTCCTTTACAATCCATCCCACTAACAGAATATTTGGTCAACCCAATTTTCAATGCTACCCAAGAAATAAGCTTTGATAATTCTATTTACCCATGTGCAATTCCCACTCAAATCCAACCCCTCTCACACATGAATTTATCCAACCTAAATTTGAAACTACCCAAGGTCTTTGCTTCAATAACCCTACTAGGCAGACTGTTCCACTCATCAACTACCCTATTTCCAAACCAATACTTTTCTATATCCTTTCTAAATCTAATCTTATCTAATTTGAATCCATTATTGCGGGTTCTCTCTTGGAGAGATATTCTCAAGACATTATTTATATCCCCTTTGTTTATACCCATTTTCCACTTGTATACCTCGATCATGTCTCCCCTCATTCTACGTCTTACAAGTGAATGTAATTTTAGGGTCTTCAATCTTTCTTCATACGGAAGATTTCTAATGCTATGTATTAATTTAGTCATTCTGCACTGAATGTTTTCTAACAAATTAATATCCATTCTGTAATATGGAGACCAGAACTGAGCTGCGTAATCTAGGTGAGGCCTTACTAGCGATAGTCACATTTAGTCTTCATAATCCCCTTTTTACCTCTTTAAAAATGAACGTATTGCTCAATAAGCTTAACCTCTCCTCTTTTGATGCAACTATAAATTCCTCTCCAATTAAATACTTTGGTCTCCTATTCATCCATTTGGTCTTGTTCATATTTGACCTAATTTTCCTCTGAGGACTATATATATATATATATATATATATATATATATATATAAATTGAGCACGAGGTAAATTATTAAGAAAATAGTTATATTCACGTTTCCATTCATTATTGCAAGTACCATCTTCAATAGGATCATTAGATAGATAAACCCAGTCAAGACCAGACAAGTGTTCTCTAAGTCAATTGTAATTGGCAGAATGAAAATCAGGGAGTTTTACCGTAGTGTCCCTATTTTCCTATTTCCAGGTAATATCAAAGGTGACAGATTTGTGATCACTCCAGCCAAGCTTCTCAGTGATCTCAAGATTATTAACGAGAGTTTCCTTATTTGACAACTCAAGATCCAACAGGTTATTACCTCGGAAGGTTCGGTTACAAATTGCCTCAAAAAGCAGTGACATGAAGGCACAGTACTCTAAATTTCCAGTCAAAGTAGTCCAGTGCATTTAACTAATGTTAAGAATCCTCTGCTATTGCTACATTATCGTGTCTAGAAGCCTTAACAATTTCATTCCTAAGATGTCTTCCTCTGTCGCTATCTAAGTTAGGGGGTCGGTATATAACACTTGAAATAATTTTTTCTAATCCTAGAAAATCTTCCCACACAGATTCATTGTCTATCCACTGATTTTTATACCTGTTTGATACAACAATTGAAGTTACCTCTAACATATAACGATACCCCACCCCTCATCCCCTTATTTATATCAACATGTAACTATTTAAACCTCTGAAAATGGCACTTGGCAATCATGTCCCTACTCATTAAATTAAACCATGTTTCAGTTATTGCAACACATCACAGTTTCCGAACATAGAACCAAACATAGATCATTAATTTTATTCCTGGCGATTCGACTATTGGTATGAAAGATGTTTCTTATTCTGCATCTTTTTCCCTATTCAGCTTTCCTTTTCCACAATTTCTTTTATCACCCTTACTCAAAGTTGATTGATCTCTGTTATTCCTTCTGTTAATCACATCAGAACCTAAATCAATATTTACATCAAAAAAAAATTTCCCTTCCAAAACCCGTACCTCTATTTCTAGTTTAAAGTTTAAAGGGGCTCTGGTGGTCTGGTGGCTAAAGCTCTCGCTTCACACGGCGAGGGCCTGGGTTCGATTCCCAGCCAGGACAGAAACACTGGGCGTGTTTCTTTACACCTGTTGTCTATGTTCCCCATCAGTAAAATTGGTACCTGGGTGTTAGTCGACTGGTGTGAGTCGCATCCTGGGACACTGACCTAATCTGCCCGAAATGCTCAGCATAACAAGAGACTTTCTATATAGTAGTATGTCAATGATGTCAGCTAGGCCTGTATACCATGTACATGTACTTGTAGTAAATAAAGAAATTATTATTATTATTATTATAACAACACCCTCCAGTGAATAGAGAGAGCAACCACACCTGTCCTAGATAAGTGAACCCCATCCCTGGCATACATGTCATTTCTGCCATAAAAGTGGTCCCAGATGTCGATGAATGGTTCAGAATTATTCTTACAATATTTTTACAGGCAACAATTAACACCAATTGCTCAAGCCAACCATTTTCCTACACCCCTTCTAGTAAAAAATGTCATATATAACAGGGCGCCCTCCATTCTTCCTAATTATATCTATTGCTGCCCTATACCTGCTAACTAAATCATCACTTGGACATCTGCTAACAAATAATAGGATTTCTCCCATTATCTTCCATGATATTGTCCAAAGAGCTGACAATATCCTCTATCTTGGCTCCAGAAAAACACACCTTCTGCCTCCTCTTCTTGTCTCTAAGTCAAAAAGCCCTTTCCATAAATTTAACCAATTGTTACGATGTTCTTACCTTCATTGGCTGTGCTCGATGTGACGTTTTCGATGGTATTTGTACGGATGGTCATCGCTGGGATGCCTTCATTGACGGGTTTTGAAGTGACATTAACATTGGTCCTCGTTGCAGCGTCATCGTGGGAAGGTCCTAAATCGTCGATTAACATTCGTCTGATAATAAAGAAAAAGAGTTGCTGGTCTTCTCAGCTGTCTCCTGGACCTTCTTCAGCTTCAGCTTCGTCCCTTCAGTTCCAGCTAGCATCCAGTCGTTGATCCGATCATCAACGACGTTATTCCAGGGATAATTCTTGCACATACTTTTCAGTCGTTGAATTTCTCATCTTGCTTCTATTAAGTATGCCTTAAGCCGAATATATAGCTGCTCATAGTCGAGGGAAGCTATAATCACAATATCATTTAGCTACGATCAGAGGGTACGCTAGACACTTGTTCTCAGGAGCACTTCCATGATATCACTTTTCATTCTATGTCTCTCAAAGATTCTAGGCTCGAAGTCTATCTTCATAGGGGAGATTCCTTATAGAGTGAAACATCTTTGCCATTCTTTAGTAAGGAGACGAAAACTGAGCAGCTTAATCTAACTGAGGTCTTACTATGATGTAAAGAGCTGTAAAATAACTTTTGTATTCCTGTTACTTATATTTCTCAAAAGAAATCCAAGTAATCTCTAAACCTTATTGAACACACTTTAAGCACTGTCGTCAGTGAACCTGCTTCACGAGACTGCTGGTCTGGTTGCTCTAGTGTTGTCCCTCTCACATTATGAAGGAACCTAAGTGGAGATCTGAGATTAACAGCTCCGGTAATGGGAGATACCTCAGTTTAGTGTGCCATAGTTGCTTCAGTTCTTAACTTTGTACGAATAATGTCACGAAGTTGTGCAGCAGTGAGAGTCGGTTGATATTCTATACTAATAGAAAGAGCAATTCGCCAGCAACCCTGTAGAGATAGTTTGGGTAGATTTAGTAGAGTATAGTAACCGCCTGACCCGTGTAGGTGGCATTTAACCCCAACTTAACACGCTGTTTGCAGTACACGCAACAAGCAACAATAGCACAGTACGACTTGCAGAATACACACACACAGTAGCAAGGCTGAAAAGCAATAATGAAAGGAAAGCGAAAATGCGAGCATCAAGGCTGACAAGCAATGCCTGAGTGCAGATAGCATAGCAGGCTGACAAGCAATGCCGAGCGATAGGGCTGACAAGCAATGCCGAGCGATAGGGCTGACAAGCAATGCCGAGCGATAGCAAGGCTATCTGAAAGATACTAAGACCAGCTACATCTCCAGCTCCCGTACAGAGAGTCCCATATTATGAACACATGTAATAATGGCCTGTTGACTTGGTCGTAATGGGTTTGGAGCGAAATAAATACAGCAGTAGTATTTAACTTGTATTTACCTTAACCAGTTGAATATAAGTTTACCACACGGTGATAAAGGCAAAGACAGAAGCCTGAGAGAGAACACCATTCTCAACCAGCTGCTATAAGAGTCTGGCATATGCTGGCCACGAGTGATACCACGTCGCCTCAGCACTTGGCAGGCCCGCCTGTGATTGGACAATGAACCAAGGTACTGATTTAACGATGAGCACATTACCGTTAAACCCTTAGCACCTGGTTCGCTGGTTGGGGGGCAGCCTATATGTGAGTGTGTACATACGCTGAATAAAATGTAACATACTCTTTGCTTGTCACAGAGGGTTATTTTCATTCCCAAGGACTAGGACTTTACTCTTGTCCACATTGAACTGCATCTACCCCTTTTCTGACCAAGACATTAATTTGTCCAAATCCTCCTGGAGTTCACTGGCATCCTCCTCAGAATCAATCATTCGGCATATTTTTTGTATTATAAACAAATTTACTCATCACTTGTAATTCCTTCATCAAGGTCATTAATGTAAATTATGAAAAACAATGGGCCTAAAATTGATCCTTGTGGAACGCCACTATTGACTGCTTCCCCATTTAGATCTGACGTCATTAATGAAAACTCTATGCTGTCTATTGGTTAGCTATGTCTCGACCCATGTTAGAATTTTACCTCCTATATCATGAGCTGCCATTTTTCTTAAAAGTCTTTTGTGAGGTACTCTATGGAAGGCTTTAACTGAAATCCAAATAAACTACATAATATTCTTTATCGTTGTCTACTGCCTGAAAAACTTCATTGAAAAACGTTAGTAAATTTGTCAGGCAGGAGCGACCTCTTGTGAATCCCTGCTGAGGCTCTTTAATTATGCTCGTCAAGGTGACTTCTAATAATATCTGCTATAATTGATTATAATAATTTTCCTACTATAGACGTCTTTCTTATTGAAAGATAATTTGATGGAATGTAATTATTCCCTGATTTAAACATAGGAATTACGTTAATAAATTACATTACATTTGCCACATCTCTGGCAAAACATCACTTTGGATGGAAGTATTAAAACACGCTCATTAGCGGCTGTCTAAGTTCCAATTTACATTCTTTAATTACCCTTGAAAATTATACGTCGGGGCCTGGGGACTTATTTTCTTTTAATTTATCTACCAGTTTGATTACCATTTTGCTCGTGACAGTAATATCCTCGGAAATGAATAATTGTTAATTGCTGGGACATCATTTATGTCTTCTTGAGTAAAGATCAGCAGCAACTGACGTGTTCATCCAGCCTGTGACTAAAGTTCTTGAACACATTCCCAGCATCCTGTAATGCCCTCAATAACTTCCTAAACCCTAAAACGTTCAAAAAAAAAAAAAAAAAAGTGCCAGAAATATGACGATGGTGAAGAGTAAAATTCGGATATGTTGGTGAAGATTTAATCATTTTATAAGTAAATTATTGTATCATTCTTCCACATTTTGCTTAAGCAATAAATCACTTCCAGTTTAGGTTGTTACTCTGGTATGTCGAGAGACAGTGCTGAAGCTGTCCAATGACTTTCCATTTTCTGGACATTTTTCATAGACAACAACGAATAATGAACTCAAAGATTTGGCCAGAAATAATGGTCGATTTTCGAAATTATCGTAAACATTTCATATGAACGTATTAGTGTGGATATAGTTGGTCTTTTTTCTCTTCCTTCTCCAGAGACACAGATATATAGTAACCAAAATTAATTACACTTATAGGTTTCCAGAAGCAATTCAGTTAAAATATATCATCTACATAGATGTGGTTGAAGTTTTATTGTCAACATTTTTCAGGATGATTCCCTCGTGAAATTCTGACTGATCAAGAGGCCGATTTTACATCAGATCTAATTGATTTAAGTATATCAGCTCATATGCATTAAACTACTGCTTACAGAAAGGAAGGATTCAGCGACAACATTCTTCCCTGAAATAATTTTTTAAGCTAAAACCTTCAGTATGTCATAGATTTATGCTCTATGCCGTGTTTACAGTGAGGGAGATACCCAACGATTCTTTAGGATTTTTACAAGTTAAGCTTCTTTATGGAGGTTAAGTTAGATGTCTCATATGCTGGTTATCCTTAACGAACTTTCGACTAATACTGAAACCACTACATAGAAGTAAAGCATAAAATTTCTTATAAATTTGACTTATAAATTACTCCGATTTGAACACTTATAAAACTTACTCCGAATTGAAGAGTTTGAGACGTAACTTTAAGGTAGGTGATAAGTACCAGTGTTGTTACTATAACTTAAGTCTTGACTTGTGAATCTGTGTAAATTTCAATTTGCCACTTTTATTTTGGTAAGGACCTCATAAAGCAGTCACGATATGCAATAAAGTGGATCATGTAAGTAATGTTAATGCTAAATTTACGCACACCATATTATTATACTTAATAAATATCATCGCAGAGTTAATAATGTTTTTCAGACGACATCTTAAATTCCTTAGCAGGCTACCAGATACTATCCATGTATGTGTAGTAAACTCTGGTACTTCAGATCCGAACATAAGATGATAATCCTGATATAATTACCCTACTGGCAACTGATAAGCTATCAGACGTTAATATTAACCCAGAATTGTTCACAGACCGTAAGTCCGAGTGATGAAATTACTCTTACAGTTTCCTATTGTATTTTCATAAATTTCCAGGTAGAACCAAGTGGGTAGAAATTCCAACATAAGACTAAACTAACAACTACGGAGGTTGTTAAGAGAAAAATGTACCCAGTATCTTTTCTTCAGTTAATGTTTACCTTTAATGAAGTTGACTGACTTGTTAAACTTAAGGTCACTGAACCCTCCACTACCACGTATTATTCTCCAGTAACCATAATAAAGAACAATTATAAATCATACCCTAGGTAGTAGGTTGGTAGACAGCAACCACCCAGGGAGGTACTACCGTCCCGTGGTAGTAGGTTGGTAGACAGCAACCACCCAGGGAGGTACTACCGTCCCGTGGTAGTAGGTTGGTAGACAGCAACCACCCAGGGAGGTACTACCGTCCCGTGGTAGTAGGTTGGTAGACAGCAACCACCCAGGGAGGTACTACCGTCCCGTGGTAGTAGGTTGGTAGACAGCAACCACCAGGGAGGTACTACCGTCCCGTGGTAGTAGGTTGTAGACAGCAACCACCTCAGGAGGTACTACCGTCCCGTGGTAGTAGGTTGGTAGACAGCAACCACCCAGGAGGTACTACTCGTCCCGTGGTAGTAGGTTGGTAGACAGCAACCACCCAGGAGGTACTACCGTCCTGTAGTAGGTTAGGACAGCACCACTCCAGGGGACACTCTGGTAGTAGGTTGAGCAGCAACCACCCAGGGAGGTACTACCGTCCTGTGGTAGTAGGTTGGTAGACAGCAACCACCCAGGGAGGTACTACCGTCCCGTGGTAGTAGGTTGGTAGACAGCAACCACCCAGGGAGGTACTACCGTCCCGTGGTAGTAGGTTGGTAGACAGCAACCACCCAGGGAGGTACTACCGTCCCGTGGTAGTAGGTTGGTAGACAGCAACCACCCAGGGAGGTACTACCGTCCTGTGGTAGTAGGTTGGTAGGCAGCAACCACCCAGGGAGGTACTACCGTCCTGTGGTAGTAGGTTGGTAGGCAGCAACCACCCAGGGAGGTACTACCGTCCTGTGGTAGTAGGTTGGTAGACAGCAACCACCCAGGGAGGTACTACCGTCCCGTGGTAGTAGGTTGGTAGACAGCAACCACCCAGGGAGGTACTACCGTCCTGCCAAGTGACATGTGTCAATATGGACCGCGCACCTTACCATAATGTGATAACCATTTAGAAACGAGCAAAAAACACATAAGAAAATAAATTAATATATTTATTTCACCAAAGAATAAGCTGGTATTTACAACACATTTTCAGTATTTACAGCTATGTACAATGAAGAAAATGCAAACATAAGAAACAATAATCAATGAAGCAAATGCAAGCACAAGACACGGTCAAACTGTGGCGACCAGCAGGGAAGGCGAGTCTGCCAAAGTTGCTTCACGAGTGTACCACAACGCTTCACACCTGGTGAGCTTCCTTGTGACTGGCCGGTTGAACTAAGATAATGCTGGGGACCCTTGATTGTTAAACCCTTAGCACCTGGTTTGCTGGTCTGGGAGGCATGCTTATATGGGTGTGTGACATATACCACATAAATTGTAACATACTCTGCATCAAACACTCATAAGCACGCGGGATAACAGGTATACCTGGCTATTTCTACTTACACTTAAGTTACACAACACATACATGTTCATTCATATATATTTACACACCCATCTGGATTTTCTTCTATTTTCTTAATAGTTCTTGTTTTTTATTTGATCTTATCGCCATGGGAAAGTGGAAAATAATTCTTCCTACATAAGCCATGTATGTCGTAAGAGGCGACTACAATGCCGGGAGCAAGGGGCTAGTAACCCTTATCCTGTATAAATTATAGCTGCCTCGGTGGGATACGACCGGTTTGTTGGAAAAATAATCGTACATAATTGTACATGACTCAATGTATAAAATTTATGAAGCTCTATGGAGTGAATTTTTTTTTTTTTAATGAACAACTGAGTTCTGCTCGTATGAATTATTTACTTGTCGGTATTTGATGACAACCTTTTCTGAAAACTGTGGATGAGAAGTATAATCTTACCGCCACAAGGGTTCTGTTGCTCAGATTGTACAAGCCTTGCACCTGCAACACTGCCATGGTCTCCAGCCGCCTCAGCAATGTCTCAACCTGCAACATCACAACATATTTGTTGTAAGTAACTCAAAGATAAGGCTTAGATAAATCTAAACTGGACACGATCGGAATTCTCAAAAAAAAATTTTTTGGCTTTGTCATAATGCTAATAGTATAAATAATTATTATTATTAAATTATTAATCATTATAATTACAATAATAACAATATTAATAAATATTATTATTATTAATTATTATTTTATTATAATTATAATACTAAAAATATAAATAATAATTATTATTCTTAGATTATTATTAAATTATTATTATTATTATTATTATTATTATTATTATTATTATTATTATTATTATTATTATTATTATTATTATTATTATTATTATTATTATTATTATTATTATTATTATTATTATGTGTCCCAAAGAAGGTACTCTAAGTGATTGCGATCAACATTTTCCGTTGTTTTGTTTTGTTCCTGCCACTTTTCACCACGTGATCACTTGATCCGAAGAGCCTTTCATATGTGATGTCCACAATGTCTGAAGTATTCAAGGTGAATATGAGTCCATCCTCTAATCTCTCTCTCTCTGGTAGTGTCCCTAACATGTTGATGAATGAGGTTTTCCGGTATCATCTCCATCATCTTGGCCCTCCACGTTTCTGGTCCCCCATGTGGCTCCAGGTTTTCCCAATCTCCTTATGATTGAAATCACCTACAACTAGTAACTTTGCCCTGCCTATGTGGGCCCTTCTGGCCACCTCAGCTAGTGTATCAGCCATTGCTCTGTCGCCCTCATCATATTCTTGTCTTGGCTTCCTGCTGTTCTGGGGTGGGTTGTACATCACTGCAATCACTACCTTGGGACCCCCAGTCCGAAGTGTTGCTATTATGAAGTCCCTTGTTTTCCCTCTGTCCCCTCCTTCCAACTCCTCAAACCTCCACTGGTTTTTGATGAGCAGTGCAACTCCTCCACCTTCTTTATTCCCTCTATTTTTCCTCAGGATCTGATATCCAGTTGGAAAGATTGCATCTAATATCATTCCCATGAGCTTGGTTTCTGTTAGTGTTATGATTTCTGGGGATGCCCCCATAATTCTCTCGTGCACTCCTAACACTTAATCATTATTCTGTCTGCATATGTATACCATACATTCAGCTTCTTTTCCAAAACTGTATTCTGGGGGGATCGTATGGGCTGGGGAAGTGGTAAACCTGGCAGGGTACTATGGGAGGCTGGTGTGTCGGTGGGGATTATGCTGGGGAAGGGGGGCTGTGAGAGTGAGGTGTGGTTTGTTTTAGGTTAGTTTGTTTGGTTGCGAGGTTCTGTGGGGGATTCTTTGGGTGGTTGTACTTGCTGCTCCTTCTGACTCTGGGTGTTCCCATCTGACTCTAGCCTTGTCTCTCTTTCTTGTCTCTTTCCTCTTTTTATCCTCTCAATTTCAGTCGTTCTGTTGCGGTCTAAATACACCCACTTGTATTATGTTGTTTTCTTTAGCCTGGTTTCTGCTGCAGGATCCTGTTCTGCATATTTTCTGTCTTGAAAATAAATTTGATTGGCCGATTTCTTCCCCTCAAGTATCCTCCTATTCTCTGAAAATTTATCAGCTCGGTCGTGTCCTCCTCTCCTGTTTGTTTGATGATATATTCAATCTCTATTGTTCTCTCCCAGTCTTCTTTCTTCGTATGTCCTCTCTTCGGTCTCCTGGAACCCATGAATAAAAACTGACTTCTCCCTCTCCTCTTCCCATTGCTTTTACCTCCGGATCTCTGAGTCCAATTATAACATAGCCATTGCTGCCTCCCTTATGTGTGTGTGTGTGTGTGTGTGTGTGTGTGTGTGTGTGTGTGTGTGTGTGTGTGTGTGTGTGTGTGTGTGTGTGTGTGTGTGTGTGTGTGTGTGTGTGTGTGTGTGTGTGTGTGTGTGTGTGTGTATGTGTGTGTGTGTGTAGTGTGTGTGTGTGTGTGTGTTTATAATTAGTGCTTAGATGCAAGACCTTGTGTTTACCACCCATTAAATTTATCATATTACCTTGTGTATAGGAAGCCTCTTCATGTAATTTTAGTGAGGTGTGTATCGTATAAAGTACTAGCAGTAGTAGAGTTGAGTCAAGTGGAAATGTTCATTGAATATGAACCTCTTAATTCCATGTGATGTGTTAGAATTCTGGCTTTATTCTCAATATCACCTATTACGAATTTATTTAGTGCATTTTTTCTTTCTATGTAATTTGCGCTTAGGTGTAAGACCTTGCCTTTACCATCAATTATGTGCCATATTATTACCTCAACTACAGGAAGTCTCTTAATGTAATTTTAGTATTAAATAGTAGCAGCCTTGGTTGAGTCAAATAGAATTTAAACTCCTTTGTTTCATGTGAACTATGTTAAAATTCTGACTTTATAGTCAATATTATATCTCTTGTACTTTTGAATGTAGTTTTTTTCCTCTACCTTTTTTACATCGTTGTAATTTGTATTTAGGTGTAAAACGTGGCTTTTATCATCCATTATGATGTATGTAATATTATTATTTCAGTGAGATATATTAAGTTAGAGTTGGCTGACTCAAGTGGAAGTGTTCATTGAATTTGATCCCCTTTGTTTCACATGATGTGAATTAGAATTCAGACTTTAGACACAATATTACTTCTTGCACTAACTATAGGGAAAGGTGTGAGCCAGAAATTGTGAAAGTCTTGCATGAGATATCATCACTGACAAACATGGCAACTCTCATGGAGGAACATATTCCTACATGTGCTGGAAATGATGATAACTTTCAGACATTTAAAAGTAAGAAAAGAAGTGAGAGAGGGCTAGATCGCCGACGTAGTTAGGTTCACATAACTCGTAGACAATGTGACGCTAAACGTCACATTGTCTACGAGGGAAGAGAAGTGCCTAAAAACTGTGCAGACAGCAGCGTCCCATCTGATTAAGTTGACAAAGTTCCATTTGATTATGGCTTTTTCACCTGACATGTTATTGATGTATAATCGTGCTGCATGGACAGCTGCTTTATAGCCTTGTTGAACACCAAGCCCGAGCAATGGGCCTGATTCCTCCGTCTTTTTCCGGAGGTCACACAGTGATGCATCAAAGGAGAGTGGCTAATGGCCTCCGGGGCACCACCAGCCAGACACGCATCGCCAAATTTGGTGAGTACAGACAAAAACCTCTGAAACTTCACCAACTGCTGGATTGAACATTTAAACCGGTGAAACCCCGTGCTGAGCTCTATGGGAATGGCATGACGGCTTTATACACATCAGCATCCTGTAGGGATAAAGGTTCTTCACCTGCTCCACTGTCAGGAAGGTCACTGTTGGTACTGGGAGTTCTGGGTGAATATTTGTCTTCAGAGCTTGTGCTGTATCGACTTAGGGCGATGGTATCCTCACTGGTTATAAGCCTGAGTGTTTTTTACTTTTAGGAATTTTACCTCTGATTTTTGAGTCATCTGGCGTTCTGTTGTTGTCATTTTTTCAGCGGTGTTTGGTCCCAGAGGGAAGACATGAGGATGCACTCTAGGGAATGAAT